>JAPXFY010001659.1:7500-22500 GCA_030674185.1 Monoplex corrugatus | reverse complement strand
AATTCTGAGGATTGATAATTGGGGACATGTATTAAATGCATTATTGACTGTAAGGAATTGTGATACGCAGGAACAGTTTTAGGTAATAGAGGATCGTTTTCATGTGTTGGTGTCCTTTGCCATGTTTGACTTTGTGTTCAGTTGGATGTCTTAAAAACCCTCCGGTGATTCACTGGACGAATGGTCAACGCCAGGGGCATGTCCTTAGATTATGTGCGCCAATGCATTGATATGTGCACTTCATTGTTTTGTTGCGGCTTTTTCTGTAAGATATTGTTTTCAGATGATTACAGCCCTGGTGAGGCTCTGTGCAGATCGGCTGAATGTTAAACGAAATAACAGTAACAACAATAAAGAGTTAGTCAGGATTGGAACATCCCACACTAACTGTTTTTAACTGATTGGGGATTCAAACCCACGATCTCTCAATTAGTAGTCCCTTGGATTAGCCACTTGGCCAAGTTGGCAGGTCAAACACACTCACTCATTTACAAATGCTTAGCAGATAAAATGACATCTATCATTTGGAGCACCTGGTCACAACGGGAAAGCTGAAGGGAAAGAGAGCACCAGGTAGACCCAGGGAGAGAATGCTGGATGGACTTGCAGAGTGGCTGGGGATGAAGAGGGTGGGGGAGATGCTGGGGACAACGAGAGATAGAGATGGTTGGAAGTCCATGGTCGCCAACGCCATGCGGCAGGGCACCTGATGATGATGATGATGATCATTGGTATGCTATAAAGCACATAACAAAAATACTGTAAATGTTTGAAATGGAAAAAAATCATCTTCTCAAAGTCGAAGGCTTTTGCTGATATCAAAAGATATTCTGTAGCCAGAGACTTTAAGAAGACAAGTTTTTGAAATGTTTGATGTTGGTGTTTTGCATGTCCACATGTCTAAGGATGAAGCCAAGGATAAGGATTAAGAAAACTATTTATCATCCCAAAGACAGAAAGTTCTGACAGTCACAAAAACAGACAGACAGACAGACAGACAGACAGAGAAACAAATAAACAGACGGACAGACAGACATTATAGACAGACAATCAGACAAACGAACAAACAAACAAGCAAAAAAGCCAAACAAACAAAGAAACAAACAAACAAAAACCCAAACAAACAAACAAACAAAGAACAAAGAAACAAACAAACAATTACTTGGTTTGACTCACAGATGATAAAAAGATTATTTTCTCTTATAATCCATTATTCATGATGTTGGTGTTGGACTTCCAAGTGAAGTAATGGACGGAGGTCCAGCGTGTTACGTGTTCTGAGTGCACGACAAAAATGACGGCAAGAAAATCTTGTCCGTGGACAAGGGTAGTTAAAACATGATGATACGTAAACAAACACACATATAAAACATGATGATACGTAAACAAACACACATATAAAACATGATGGTACGTAAACAAACACACATATAAAACATGATGGTACGAAAACAAACACACATATAAAACATGATGGTACGTAAACAAACACACATATAAAACATGATGGTACGTAAACAAACACACATATAAAACATGATGGTACGTAAACAAACACACATATAAAACATGATGGTACGTAAACAAACACACATATAAAACATGATGGTACGTAAACAAACACACATATAAAACATGATGGTACGTAAACAAACACACATATAAAACATGATGGTACGAAAACAAACACACATATAAAACATGATGGTACGTAAACAAACACACATATAAAACATGATGGTACGAAAACAAACACACATATAAAACATGATGGTACGAAAACAAAACACATATATAAAACATGATGGTACGTAAACAAACACACATATAAAACATGATGGTACGTAAACAAACACACATATAAAACATGATGGTACGTAAACAAACACACATATAAAACATGATGATACGTAAACAAACACACATATAAAACATGATGGTACGAAAACAAACACACATATAAAACATGATGGTACGAAAACAAACACACATATAAAACATGATGGTACGAAAACAAACACACATATAAAACATGATGGTACGAAAACAAACACACATATAAAACATGATGGTACGAAAACAAACACACATATAAAACATGATGGTACGAAAACAAACACACATATAAAACATGATGGTACGAAAACAAACACACATATAAAACATGATGGTACGTAAACAAACACACATATAAAACATGATGGTACGTAAACACACACACATATAAAACATGATGGTACGTAAACAAACACATATATAAAACATGATGATACGTAAACAAACACACATATAAAACATGATGGTACGAAAACAAACACACATATAAAACATGATGGTACGTAAACAAACACATATATAAAACATGATGGTACGAAAACAAACACACATATAAAACATGATGGTACGAAAACAAACACACATATAAAACATGATGGTACGAAAACAAACACACATATAAAACATGATGGTACGAAAACAAACACACATATAAAACATGATGGTACGTAAACAAACACACATATAAAACATGATGGTACGTAAACACACACACATATAAAACATGATGGTACGTAAACAAACACATATATAAAACATGATGGTACGTAAACAAACACATATATAAAACATGATGGTACGTAAACAAACACATATATAAAACATGATGGTACGAAAACAAACACACATATAAAACATGATGGTACGTAAACAAACACATATATAAAACATGATGGTACGTAAACAAACACATATATAAAACATGATGGTACGTAAACAAACACACATATAAAACATGATGGTACGAAAACAAACACATATATAAAACATGATGGTACGTAAACAAACACACATATAAAACATGATGGTACGTAAACAAACACACATATAAAACATGATGGTACGTAAACAAACACATATATAAAACATGATGGTACGTAAACAAACACACATATAAAACATGATGGTACGAAAACAAACACACATATAAAACATGATGGTACGTAAACAAACACACATATAAAACATGATGGTACGAAAACAAACACACATATAAAAACATGATGGTACGTAAACAAACACACATATAAAACATGATGGTACGAAAACAAACAAACACACATATAAAACATGATGGTACGAAAACAAACACACATATAAAACATGATGGTACGTAAACAAACACACATATAAAACATGATGGTACGAAAACAAACAAACACACATATAAAACATGATGGTACGAAAACAAACAAACACACATATAAAACATGATGGTACGAAAACAAACACACATATAAAACATGATGGTACGTAAACACACACACATATAAAACATGATGGTACGAAAACAAACACACATATAAAACATGATGGTACGTAAACACACACACATATAAAACATGATGGTACGTAAACAAACACACATATAAAACATGATGGTACGAAAACAAACACACATATAAAACATGATGGTACGTAAACAAACACACATATAAAACATGATGGTACGAAAACAAACACACATATAAAACATGATGGTACGTAAACAAACACACATATAAAACATGATGGTACGAAAACAAACACATATATAAAACATGATGATACGTAAACAAACACACATATAAAACATGATGGTACGAAAACAAACACACATATAAAACATGATGGTACGTAAACAAACACATATATAAAACATGATGGTACGAAAACAAACACACATATAAAACATGATGGTACGAAAACAAACACACATATAAAACATGATGGTACGAAAACAAACACACATATAAAACATGATGGTACGAAAACAAACACACATATAAAACATGATGGTACGAAAACAAACACACATATAAAACATGATGGTACGAAAACAAAACACATATAAAACATGATGGTACGTAAACAAACACACATATAAAACATGATGGTACGTAAACACACACACATATAAAACATGATGGTACGTAAACAAACACACATATAAAACATGATGGTACGAAAACAAACACATATATAAAACATGATGGTACGTAAATAAACACACATATAAAACATGATGGTACGAAAACAAACACACATATAAAACATGATGGTACGTAAACAAACACACATATAAAACATGATGGTACGAAAACAAACACACATATAAAACATGATGGTACGAAAACAAACAAACACACATACCGGTAAAATCCATGTAAAGGGGGAAAGAGGGGGGATTGGCCGACAATGTACTGTGTCGACATAGCCTCCTCATGAAGAACAGCCCGAAATTCACACGATGAATCTTTTATGACGAAATGTCTAAAATGAGTCTTTTTTTTTTTGCAGAAAACAAAAAACAAAACATAAAATGGAGGAATGGAGAACAGGGATGAAAGAAACAAGAAATTGTCTCCTCCGTTACAGCACAGATTCAAGCCCCGATGGGATACAAAATTAATCTTTTAGTACATGATGCTGTTTGGTTGAAACACCATCAGAAGTTGTCTCCCTTCGTATTGGCGTCACGGCCATATCTCATATCAAAGACTTCATCAAATAAAAGAACAATCTAATATAGAAAATAAAGTTCCTAGAGATCATCTCCTTTTCCTGATTTCATTTGTCTGCAACATTTCTAAATGTTTTCAGTGTCTGCGGTGCCTGAGACTGGTTCTTTTTCACGGTAGTCTTAGAGGAAAACAGAGCGTGCAGTTCCGTTCTGTATCTTGAAGATCTCCAGTAATACACACAGAAATTAATGGAACTGTTGATGGCCGCGATGACTTCAGAAGACACTGTATGTGTGGCACGAAAGATGTTTGAAAACTTTCCTGGCATCTCGAAATTTGAGTCCACTCGACGTATGAGTGACAAAACACACCATGGAAGTGAACATGTTATAAATATACACGAGATGATGATCAACATCTTGGTCAGGGCCACCTGCTGAAGTTGGACGTTGGAGACGTTGGAGGTGGACGTGGTCAGACGCCAGGCTGACGCCATCCTCAGTCTCCAGGCGGTCAAGATGGTGCAGACGAAGACGATGGACATGTTGGCTACGGCCAGTATGACCTGCACCAGATCGAAGAAGATGTAATAGAGAATTAACACAATTTTCTGGTTGCCCCAGTCCAAGAAGATCACTGTCCAAGATGATCTTCCCAGTTGTTCATCATACACTTCTTTAGGTCTGGTGGTGATGAGCAGCATGGAGAAGGACACGTGGGGGAAGATGCTGATAGCAGTCAGAATGTAGGCCATGGCTTTGGTGGATATCAGGTTCTGAGCCTTCAGTGGGAATGCCACACATATGTAACGTTCCACAGCGATCACTGCTGTCACACAGCCTGACGTATGCATAAAAGATATGAAGGTTCCTGAAAAAGTAGCATACACACACACACATGTGCGCGCGCGCACACACAAATGTACACACAAAAGCAAGCAAAACAAACACACACACACACACACACACTCACACACACACACACACACACACACACACACACACACACACACACACACACACACACACACACACACACACACACACACACACACTCACGCATACACTTCAAAGTTTAGATCCTTCAATCCCGAATAAGGTATACATGATCATGTAAATGTAACAGCATTCAAAATAACACAGACATGGATAAACTTATAACAGCAAACGGAATATCACAGGTATTGATACCTTATAACAGCACACGAAGTAATACCCATTTGAACGATTCTGCAAACCACGTCATACAAATTACCAATGATATGTGAAACTGGGAATTTTATGACAGCTGCATCTAAATCTGATCAACGAAATCACGAACCAGACAAAACCACAAAACAGAACCAGAACGTGTATTTGATAAAAAAAAAAACCCAAACCAAACCAAAACAAAACAACAAAACAAGACAGGTGCACATTGTGGCTCAACTGACCTTTGTCAACGTACACACAAAACGACAAAGAACAGTCACAGCAAAGTTCACAGGACTAACAACAAGACTTCCACCAAGAACAGTCACAGCAAAGTTCACAGGACTAACAACAAGACTTTCACCAAGAACAGTCACAGCAAAGTTCACAGGACTAACAACAAGACTTCCACCAAGAACAGTCACAGCAAAGTTCACAGGACTAACAACAAGACTTCCACCAAGAACAGTCACAGCAAAGTTCACAGGACTAACAACAAGACTTCCACCAAGAACAGTCACAGCAAAGTTCACAGGACTAACAACAAGACTTTCACCAAGAACAGTCACAGCAAAGTTCACAGGACTAACAACAAGACTTCCACCAAGAACAGTCACAGCAAAGTTCACAGGACTAACAACAAGACTTCCACCAAGAACAGTTACAGCAAAGTTCACAGCACTAACAGTAAGACTTCCACCAAGAACAGTTACAGCAAAGTTCACAGCACTAACAGTAAGACTTCCACCAAGAACAGTTACAGCAAAGTTCACAGCACTAACAGTAAGACTTCCACCAAGAACAGTTACAGCAAAGTTCACAGGACTAACAGTAAGATTTCCACCAAGAACAGTTACAGCAAAGTTCACAGGACTAACAGTAAGACTTCCACTAAGAACAGTTACAGCAAAGTTCACAGGACTAACAACAAGACTTCCACAGAGGACAGTTACAGCAAAGTTCACAGGACTAACAACAAGACTTCCACAGAGGACAGTCACAGCAAAGTTCAGAGGACTAACAGCAAGACTTCCACCAAGAACAGTTACAGCAAAGTTCACAGGACTAACAGCAAGACTTCCACCAAGAACAGTTACAGCAAAGTTCAGAGGACTAACAGCAAGACTTCACAAAGAACAGTTACAGCAAAGTTCAGAGGACTAACAGCAAGACTTCCCTGGTGCCAATGATATAAGATATTTTCTTCTCCTTGACGAAAAACCAAACAAAGCAAAGACGTGGATTCTAAATTATCGTGATGATGCCAAAACTCTGGCTGGACGCTGGCGAGATATGTAAACAACAACAACAACAACAACAACAACAACAACAACAACAACAACAACAACAAAGAGAAACAGCAACAGCAACATAACAACGACAACAAATAACATAACAAGAAAGAAAGAAAACGAAAAAGAAGAATGCGAAGAAGAAGAATGCGAAGAAGAAGAAAGATGGAAGAATGCGAAGAAGAAGAATGGAAGAATGCGAAGAAGAAGAATGCGAATGAAGAAGAATGCGAAGAAGAAGAAGCGAAGAATGCGAAGAAGAATGCGAAGAAGAATGCGAAGAAGAAGAAGAAGAAGGAAGAAGAAGAAGAAAGAAGAAGAAGAAGAAGAAAAGAAGAAGAATGCGAAAAGAAGAAGGAAGCGAGAAATGCAGAAGAAAGAAAGGAAGAAGAAGAAGACGAAGAAGAAGAAAGAAGAAGAAGAATAAAAGAAGAAAAAGAAGAAGAGAGAAGAAGAAGAAAGAAGAAGAAGAAGAAGGAAGAAGAGAAGAAGAAGAAGAAGAATGCGAAGAAGAAGAATGCGAAGAAGAAGAAGACGAAGAAGAAGAAGAAGAATGGAAGAAGAAGAAGAATGCGAGAAGAAAGAATGCGAAGAAGAAGAAGAAGAAGAGAGAAGAAGAAGAAGAAGAAGAAGAATGCGAAGAAGAAGAAGAGAAGAAGCGAAGAAGAAGAAGAAGAGGAGAGAATGCGAAGAAGAAGAAGAAGAAGAAGAAGAAGAAGAATGCGAAGAAGAAGAAGAATGCGAAGAAGAGAGAAGCGAAGAAGAAGATGAAGAAGAAGAAGGAAGAAGAAGAAGAATGAAGAGAAGAATGCGAAGAAGAAGAGAAGAAGAATGCGAAGAAAAAGAGAAGAAGCGAGAAGAAGAATGAAGAAGAGAAGGAAGAAAGGAAGAAGAAGAATGGAAGAAGAAGAAGGGGAGAAGAAAGAAGAAGAAGCGAAGAAGAAGAAAGAAGAAGAAGAAGAAGAGAGAAGAAGAGAAGAGAAGAAGAAGGAATGCGAAGAAGAAGGAAGAAGAGAGGAAGGAAGGAAGAAGAAGAATGCGAAGAAGAGAAGAAGAGAAGAAGAATGCGAAGAAGAGAGAAGAAGAAGAAGATGGAAGCGAAGAAGAAAAGCGAAGAAAGGAAGAATGCGAAGAAAGAAAAAATGCGAAGAAGAAGAATGCGAAGAAGAGAATGCGAAGAAAATGCGAAGAGAATGCAAGAAGAAAAGAAGAAGAATGCAAAGAAAGAATGCGAAGAATGCGAAGAAGAAGAATGCGAAGAAGAAGAAGAAGAATGCGAAGAATGCGAAAAAGAAGAATGCAAAGAAGAAGAATGCGAAGAATGCGAAGAAGAAGAAGAAGAAGAAGAAGAATGCGAAGAAGAAGAATGCGAAGAAGAATGCGAAGAAGAAGAATGCGAAGAAGAAGAAGAAGAAGAAGAATGCGAAGAATGCGAAGAATGCGAAGAATGCGAAGAAGAAGAAGAATGCGAAGAATGCGAAGAAGAAGAAGAAGAAGAAGAAGAAGAAGAAAGAAGAAGAAGAAGAAGAAGAAGAAGAAGAAGAAGAAGAAGAAGAGAAGAAGAAGAAGAAGAAGATGAAGAAGAAGAATGCGAAGAAAAGAAGAAGAGAATGCGAAGAAGAAGAAGAATGCGAAGAATGCGAAGAAGAAGAAGAAGAAGAAGAAGAAGAAGAGAAGAAGAAGAAGAAGAAGAAGAACACGAAGAACAAGAAGAACAAGAAGAAGAAGAAAAATGCGAAGAAGAATGCGAAGAAGAATGCGAAGAAGAATGCGAAGAAGAAGAAGAAGAAGAAAAAGGAGAAGAATGCGAAGAAGAAGAAGAAGAAGAAGGAGAAGGAGAAGGAGGAGGAGGAGGAAGAGGAAGAGGAAGAGGAGGAGAAAAAGAAGAAGAAGAACAACAACAACAACATTAACAACAACAACAACAAAAACAACAACTACGTCTGATGCACGGGTTTGGCCTTAATGGTAGAACCGTATTATCAGGGCATTTAACAAAACCATCCATTGTTCGTGACAGCCATGGGAACAGGAAGGCAATGCCAGCAATAGAACTTTCTTCTTGCCATGGGAACAGGAAGGACATGCCAGCAATTCTTTCTTCTTGCCATGGGAACAGGAAGGACATGCCAGCAATAGAACTTTCTTCTTGCCATGGGAACAGGAAGGACATGCCAGCAATAGAACTTTCTTCTTGCCATGGGAACAGGAAGG
Organism: Monoplex corrugatus; assembly: GCA_030674185.1. Classification (NCBI taxonomy): domain Eukaryota; kingdom Metazoa; phylum Mollusca; class Gastropoda; order Littorinimorpha; family Ranellidae; genus Monoplex; species Monoplex corrugatus. The sequence goes on along the minus strand of JAPXFY010001659.1, from coordinate 13,305 downwards.
ACATGCCAGCAATAGAACTTTCTTCTTGCCATGGGAACAGGAAGGACATGCCAGCAATAGAAGTCTTTCTTCTTGCCATGGGAACAGGAAGGACATGCCAGCAATAGAAGTCTTTCTTCTTGCCATGGGAACAGGAAGGAAATGCCAGCAATAGAAGTCTTTCTTCTTGCCATGGGAACAGGAAGGACATGCCAGCAATAGAAGTCTTTCTTCTTGCCATGGGAACAGGAAGGAAATGCCAGCAGTAGAAGTCTTTCTTCTTGCCATGGGAACAGGAAGGAAATGCCAGCAATAGAAGTCTTTCTTCTTGCCATGGGAACAGGAAGGAAATGCCAGCAATAGAAGTCTTTCTTCTTGCCATGGGAACAGGAAGGAAATGCCAGCAGTAGAAGTCTTTCTTCTTGCCATGGGAACAGGAAGGAAATGCCAGCAATAGAAGGCTTTCTTCTTGCCATGGGAACAGGAAGGAAATGCCAGCAATAGAAGTCTTTCTTCTTGCCATGGGAACAGGAAGGAAATGCCAGCAGTAGAAGTCTTTCTTCTTGCCATGGGAACAGGAAGGAAATGCCAGCAATAGAAGTCTTTCTTTTTAATAACATCATCATCTGCTTTGACAGGACGTGATAGAAGTTATCAACAAGTTAGGTGGTCTCAGCTTAGATTTGATTTTATCAAGATTTTGCGCTATATAAATATTGTAATCATTATTATTATTATCACAAATCCACATCTTATGGACAAAAAGACAGTGAATCCAATGGAAAGATAACTGGAGAAAACAGGTAGGAAATTTATGTACAATTGTACGTCAACACTGACTCCAAGGCAGGCTGCCTCCCGAAGAAGGGCTTCTCCAAGTTCATGATGACAGCCTAATGTTTGGTCTTCAAGGTGAATGGTGTTGAAGAGGATTTCTATTTGTTAAGGGAGACTCGACATTTTTCTGTCCATACATTCCCCTGATTTACTGATGGCTGATTACCGTAAGAGGCAGCTGTCACATGTTCATCATCACTGTCATGTGCCCTGCCGTGTGGCGTTGGCCATCATGGCCCTCCATACGAATCTTTCCCTTGTTGCTGCAAGTACATCTCCCACCCTCTCTGTCCTCAGCCACCCTGCAAATCCATCCAATATTTTCTCCCTGGGTCTACCTGATGTTCTCTTTCCCTCGAGCTTTGATGTTCTATTTCCCCTTTCCTCACAATATGTCCTATAAATGTTGCTTGTCTTTTCCTAATCTTCTTTATTATTGATCTTCTTGTGTCTGCCTCCATCAAGACTGTCTCGTTTGTTTTCTTTGCTGTCCATGGAACTCTCAACATTGTTCTTAGGAACCATATTTCAGTTGCCTCAGTTTTGTTCTGACTTTGCGTGTTGACTGTTCACGCCTCACAACCGTACAGCAGTATCGGTTCTATATAACACTCAAGAACTCTCTTCCTGATGTTAATTGATAGACATTTGTAAGTCAGAACGGTCTTTTAGCTTCTTGAATGCTGTTTTGGCTTGGCCGATTCTGCTGGCTATTTGTGATGTGTATCTGCTGTCTGGTGAGATGACCCTTCCCAGGTATTTTTACTTGTCAAACCTCGCATGTTCATGTACATGTGAAACGAGGTGTAGAATCTGCATTCAGCTGCATCACATCAACGATTTAAGTAAGATAGGCAGGAACTGGCCACGCCTCTATTGAAAACACCGCTGACATCAGCCGTGTCTTCACTCAAACTGCCTCCATCACCACTCATCAATGGTCAGTGCATATAATCAAAAGCCGTCGTAAATAAGCAAAGTACGCTGCAGTTCCTCAATGTCTTTTCCAGACCATCACACTGACACAGGATAAAACGACAAGAGGGCAAAACAACAATCAGCCCACCCCCCACCCCCACCCCCACCCCTGTAGCACACCCAGAATGAAGCAGGTAAGGTTGGTTAAAATTTACAATTTTTTCACTTCAGATTTTTGGCAATTTTTAAAAGTCTTTTCACTCTAGATTTTTGGCAATTTTTAAAAGCCTTTTCACTCTAGATTTTTGGCAATTTTTAAAAGCCTTTTCACTCTAGATTTTTGGCAATTTTTAAAAGCCTTTTCACTCTAGATTTTTGGCAATTTTTAAAAGCCTTTTCACTCTAGATTTTTGGCAATTTTAAAAAACTTGTTCACTCTAGATTTTTGGCAATTTTAAAAAACTTGTTCACTCTAGATTTTTGGCACATTTCTTTAATTACAATCACTGTACACCAACAGGAAAAAATGTCCCCAGAACTGATTCATCTGTATCATTAAAAAAAAAAATTGGACAAGTTCAAAGTTTGTTAGTCGCAAAGGGGAATAATCTGGCCGTGTTTGCTCTCAGCCAGGTTTTCATCGAATACATGTACACAGGCGAACTGGGAATGCACGTGCACGTATTGAGATCAACAAACAAGGGATAGGAACTGGAATGGAATGGAATCTTTATTTAATGTCTGTTCACAATAGTGATTTTACACACACACACACACACACACACACACACACACACACACACACACACACACACACACACACACACACACACACACAGGGAGAAAAAAAGGGTGGGGGACGGGGATGGGAAGGGGTAGTGGGAGTTTGAATGTAAGAAGGGGAACAATTACAATTAAGAATAAGATAGCGGAGCTGGATTCGTCATTCCTGCCTTAAAGGTACAAAAATCTTTTTACATAGGTAAAGGCTTCTCTATTTTTACATCAGAATTATACGCAATATTGATGGCTCTTAATTATATTAATAACTTCTCATACGACATCTGCAATATACTATTGTGTGTTTGAGTCTAAATCAATGTTACATAGCTTGAAACAAACAGAAAATGTAATACGAAATGACATTATATGTGAGATCAAACATTTGATACATTGTATTTCATCCAGTGGTGTTGGTATAAATTTTTGCTGGGTTCCGTCACATTGTGGACTTTATTGGAATGAAGTTTCTGACAAATTAGCAAAAGACGGTGCATCCAATAATGCAAATACCGTAACTTTCCATAACAAGGGATAGGCAAACCGGAAATAGACGAACTGGAAGTAGGCGATGTGAGAAGAACGAATCAGAACGACACTACAAGAACACCATTGTGAAGGAAGGGGAAGTGGTCTGACTGACCACCAAGTCACACGATAACATTATGGACTTGTCACCAGACAACACAGCTGTGATGGTGGTGACACGTGGCTTGGAAGAGGTGATTGACTCCAACAAAGGGACATAACCATCTCTTCTTTCCCACTGTCTCTCAGAACGGGTCTGACTGTGTTTACAGACTTGCAAATTGTTGTATGTGGGTGACGGTATCAATACACATGTTTTGTCCACACTGACAGATTGTTGTGTGTGGGTGACGGTATCTGTGTGGGTGACGGTATCAATACACATGGTTTTGTCCAAACTGACAAACAGGGACACATGTGGTTTTTGTTAAGGACATAATGTAGCCACTGTTCTCAGAAAAACTGTTGATTGTGTAAACTTGGTAATATACTGAATTTCTCTTAGGAATATTGCTTGGCATAGATTTCATTAACTCTTTCAGCCCTGTCTGTTTTACGAGAGAAATGCACTCCCAGCCGGGGGGGGGGGAGGGGGGGAACTGTACAATCAACGGGTACCCCCAATAAAACACCTATATCTCAAAAACTGCTTGATGAAATTCATTGAAGTTTTGTTTTGTGTGCTTGCTGATATATAAATGTTCTCTTTCATATATCATTTTCAGATCATTTGATGTTTTAAGTCTCAGTTAAAATTTTATGAAAATTAACAAAAACTACAAAAAAATCTGATTTTTATTTTTACCACCTCCATTTCATCAATTTCATCAATTTTCGGTCGTCTCGAGGGCTGTTTGTCGAGTGAAGTGCCCATCGACGAAGATACACTCGATTCAGAGGCCGTTTCTTCTGTTTCAGGCTCAAAATCACTGCCTTTATCGAGGAGGATTTCATTCAAAAAGTGTTGCACTGTGTAGCGAACTTGTTTAATCATCTTGACGTTAAAAAAAAAAAAAAAAAAAAAGCAACAAAAAACTGCGTCAAATTGCTTCAAAATGACTTGACGGAATCTTCGAAGTTACCAGAAGGGAAGAGTGACGGAGTAACGTCACTTCCGTAATGATTATTCATACAAATCAAACCGAAAGTGAGTGGGTGTTTGCGCCTGACAATTTGTCGGGCGCAGGAGCTGAGAGGCGATCAGTCACGCCCGACAATTTGTTGGGCGCAGGACTGAAAGTGTTAAAACGTTTGATAATATTCTAAAATCCTTCATTTGAAAGTCTCAAGCAGTGATGGTTCGGTCGTCGCTTCCGATAATGGAGTAGCAAATTACTGGCAGATACAGAAAGCGCAATAAATCATTATGACTGGATTTCTACGCAATTTTAAGTATGAAGTGGTGTACGCAAAAGATGCCCACTATCCCTTCTATCATTAATACTTATACTAGAATTACTAACTATCACAACTTGAAATACTAATATCATTATCGGAGATAAATAACAAATAAAATAGGAAATAATATAGAAAAAAAAAAAACTAGGGAAAAACTAGAGCGTGTATTCATCAGATGATCAGTGGAATCAGTGGATGAATATGTAATATCTGACAAGTTCAAAAAGTCATTCAAGGCAAACACTCTCCATTCAGATCAGAAGACCAAACTACTCATGGTTAAATCCCGTCACGCATACAATTTACTAAAAGGGTATTCAGATAGCATGCATTCGTGGTGGGTTTAATCCTATCATTTGTTTTTTTGTCTACAAGCAAAACAGGAAATAAGAAAAAACTCCCTTTCACTTTCTGCTACTTTTTTTTTCTCCTTTTTTTTCAAAACAGTGAGTGCACCGTGTTTTCCAAAATCAGAGCAAAAGAAAAAAACAAAACACAAACAAACACAAAAAAACAAAAAAATGCCAAAGCCAAAATGTGACATTGTTGTCAAGCTCTGAAATCACCCCTAAAATGCATATCAAATCTGACTGACAGAGGCTGCCAACCTTCAAGCAATCAGAGAACATAAAAACACAAAAATAGAATCACAACACGTGGTTGATATAACAAAACAATACAACAAAACAATACAACAAAACAATATAACAAAACAATATAACAAAACAATATAACAAAACAATACAACAAAACAACATATAACAAAACAATATAACAAACACAAAACAACAAAACAATACAACAAAAACAATACAACAAAACAATACAACAAACAAACAATAAAACACAAAACACATAAAACAAAACAATACAACAAAACAATACAACAAAACAATACAACAAAACAATAAACAAAACAATATACACAAAACAATAAACAAAACAATACAACAAAACAATACAACAAAACAATACAACAAAACAATACAACAAAACAATACAACAAAACAATACAACAAAACAAAACAACAAAAAAAAAACATAATAACAACAACAAAAAAATAAAAAACAAATACAAAACAACAAAAAACAAACACAACAACAACATAATAAACAAACAATACAACAAAACAAAAAAAATACAAAAAAAACAAAAACAAAAACCCAAACAAACAACAAACACAAAATACCCCAAAATAAAACACAAAAAACAAAAAAACCACCAAAAAACCAAAACAAAACAAACAAAAACAAAAAACAACAACAATACAAACAAAAAAAAACACAATACAACACCAAAAAACCACAAACAATAAAAAAAAAACATACACAACAAAAAAAAAAACACAAAACAACAACAAACAA
>JAPXFY010001659.1:0-2500 GCA_030674185.1 Monoplex corrugatus | reverse complement strand
ACATTAGCGAGCTGAGGCGTCTGTGGACGCTTGATTACGTTTCCAAATGTGCAGGTTCAAACCTGTCTGATACAGCAAGGCTTTGGGTGACCTGAACAAGAACAGCGACTGGATGCGGAGGAACATATGGAAAACCATTCCATGACATTAAGAAGTAGCTGAATTCAGGGCCTATTCTGGCTCCTTACAGCTTCCATAGAAAGACCAAAATCTCTGCTGATTCCTCCATCTTTGGCCTTGGAGCAGTCTTACACAAAGTCAGGATGATGGAAGCATGAAGCCAGATCAGCGCTGGACAGAGCAGCAGGGAAGTTTCAGTCTTTCTCTCATAATTTTTGTATCTGGTGTTTCTTTGTTTGTGATCTTACGCTTGACAAAGGCCAGTTGGCCGAAAATTTGCGCCTGTCTTGTCTTATTGTATTAAATTCGGGTTCTTATTCTTTTTTCGTGTTTTTTTTTCTGGTTCTCATAAAGCCAGTGTTGTACATCTCTAGGCCACTGGCACCAAGTGAACAGCGTTATGCCAGGGTGAGACAGAAACTCTTGTAGTAACATGGACATTGTCAGAAAGTTGCTGTCTGCATCACTGGCCTCAGAGACCTTACCATCAAAACCAGGAACTTGGAAAAGTTTGTCTTCACATGTTTAATGCTTCCAAATGAGACCCATGAGATTCTGGCACCATATTACACAGTGTATCAGGAGACAGAACCTCGTCATGGTTGATGCCCTGTCCTGGAAAGCCAACGTAATAATAGATTACAGGAAAAATGCACCAAAAATTTATGGTGAACCAGTCATCTCCAGTCTCTCAGCCAAGCAGAAGCGTTTGAACAAAATCCGACAATGCCTACAGAAAGACGATCTTTGCATAGAATTGGTCGATTACTGTTGAATTGGGTGACCTGCAACTTGCTCTGGTCAATCCATTTCGACCAGTACTGGCTAGTGTGCTTTGACATCACTTTTCAAGATGGATTACTTCCCCATGGTACTACATGTAGACTTATCATCCCTGAAAACTTAGACCTGAGATCCTGAAGAATACACACAGGTCACTGAGTTATCACAAAGTGCTGCACCCTCACTACAGTTATTGATTTGTGGCGAAAACTCTCTTCTCAGATAGACACTGTATTGTAAATTGCCCAGTTTGCATCATGGAGAGAGGAGTTCTGCCAGAACCAGTCATTCCTACACCCCTGTACCTGAGTACACATGGCAAAAGATGGGACAGACTTGTTTGAACCCAACAGAGCAGCAGTATCTGCTGATCATGGACTGTTACTCAAACTTCCAATACTTGGTTCTGCTGAAAGCATCTTGTCCAGACAAGGAATACCTGATGTCGTGATATGAAATAATGGACCCCAGTTTACAAGCAAACAGTTTGCTGATTGCACAAAGAGTCATGTAACAAAAATCCTGTTAAGAATAATCATGATGAGGACAAGGAATAGAATCAAAAGAGAAATAGCAGAAGAACAGTGTGGATTTGTGGAAGGGAAAGGAACTATTAATGCCATATACATCCTAAGAACTATCATAGAGAGGTCAATTGAGATGAATAAGGATTTGTATTTATGCTTTGTGTTGACTATACCAAGGCTTTCGATCGGGTACGACATCTTGTATTCGTTGATCAAGAAAAGGCCTTTGATCGAGTCAACAGAGACAAGCTATGGAAGGTCCTCGAGCAGTACGACGTCAAGGGCCAGCTGCTAGACAACATTCGGGCCATCTACGCCAACAGCAGGAGTGCAGTCCGCACTGCCAGTGGAACATCTGACTGGTTCCCAGTGACATCGGGAGTAAGGCAGGGCTGTAATCTCTCCCCTCTTCTCTTCGTGATCTATATGGATCAGATTACGAAGGAGGCAAACCCAGACCCTGAGGCACTCAATGAACTCATGTTTGCGGACGACCAGGCAATGGTGAACAATGACAAGATACAGCTACAGGAGCACACAGACCAGCTCAGTGAAAGCTGCGAGACATACGGCATGAAGATCAGCGTCAGCAAGACCGAGGTCATGACTGTCAGTAAGAGACCAAACAAACTGGACATCAACATCAACGGAACCCAGTTGAAGCAAGCCAGTGAATTTAAATACCTGGGCAGCATCTTCACTGAAAATGGCAAACTAGACAGAGAAATCGAGACCAGATGCCAGAAAGCCAACGCAGTCAGCTACCAACTTGCCCCTCTCCTGAAACACCCCAGCATTCCCACCAGCACTAAGGCGAAACTCATCAACGCCATTTTTCTACCAACGCTGACCTACCAGTGCCAGACATGGTCCCTAACTAAAGTCCTCGAGAGAAAACTGGTCACCTGTGAAATGAAATGCCTGAGGAAAGCAGTAAACAAGACAAGGCGGGACAAGATCAGAAATGAGGTGATACGAGACATGGTAGGAGCAACACCAATCCTACAACACATCGAACATATGAGGACAAGTGGTTCGGACACCTCACACGTATGCCCCTAAACCAACCA
>JAPXFY010001658.1:30000-33702 GCA_030674185.1 Monoplex corrugatus | reverse complement strand
ATTAATTTTGTGTGTGTTTTGGTGTGTGTGTGTGTTTGTGTGTGTGTGTGTTGTGGGGGTGGTGTTGTGTTTGTGTGTTTGTGTGTGTGGGGGTTGGAGTGTGGTGTATGTGGTTGTGGTAGGGGGTGTTGTATGTATTAAGGGGTGTTGTGTTGTGTGGGTGGGGGTTTGGTGTGTGAAGTGTGGGGTGGAGGTGAGGGTTGGAGGAGACAAAAGGGACCAGAGGAGGGTGGGGGGAAGAGTGCTGGCGTGCGTGGCCGTGTTGGTGGTGGTGTGTGGTGTGTTGTGTGTTGGTGTGTGGGGTGGTTGGTGTTGTTTTGTTTTGGGTGAAAATAAATTTTAAACAAATGCGACCCCAAAATTACTGTTTTACTTGGAAAGTCCCATTGTTTGGGTGTTTTTGATGATGATATTTATATATTAAACACACCACTAAAACACAAACCACAAATACTTAGAAATATGGTAAGGGGCAGATCCAGCCACATTTCTGTGGGGGAGGTTAAGGGTATGAACGCCACTCTTTGAGATTCGGGACATCTGCAATACAATTGGTGTGATGGGAAGTTTTGATAAAACATGGTGTAAAAATGAAGATTAATTCAATGATGGATGTTTGTGATCCATAATAATACAATAATAGTAATAAAAATTTAATAATAATTAATAAGATGATTTGATGATTGGGATTGGATGACGTTTTAATCATAATAATAATAATAAACTTTTATGGGTGATGATTGATGAGGAACGAGGGTAATAATAGAATAATAATAGTAACGGATAATAATAATAACTAATAATAATAACATGATAATAACATTGATAAAATAATAATAATTAATAACAATAATAAAAATTTAAATAAACACTCTTCCGTGTGTTCTTTCGGTTCTTTCTTTTCTTTTTGATTTTTGGGGGTCTTTCTCTTTTGTCTTCATTCTGGTTTGGGCCCATTTTGAAGGTTTAGCCTGGTGACGTTTACCTGCTTCTTTCAGATGATACGCCAAATCCAATCTCCATTGCCTTTTCATGGGGACAGTGCCCATGCTCTCTTGACTGAAAAGTACATTCCCTGTGTGGGATGTCAGGGGGCTCTTTCGGTTTATAAACAGTTATAACCCCCTTTTTGGGGAAATTCTGTGCAGAAATTTCCTTTTTTTTCTGTCCCCTTCTTTGTTTCTTTCTTCCTCGTTTCTTTCTGTCATTTCTTCCTATATTTTTTTGCCTTGCTGGTCCATTCACCTGTATATGTTCCATAAAGCGTTTAGTTTCTTTTAGGGACTGATAATTGTGTACATGTATTAAGTGGTTTTTGGCCCTTTAAGAAAATATGAAGTGCCCGACTAATTTCAGGTCCTTGTTTTTAGATATCTTTTTGTGTCCTTAATTATGTTTACATTTTTATTCAGGATTGTTCTTCAGGTCCTCTTATCATAGATTGGATGAAGTGGTCATCGCCAGGGCATATCCTTGGGTTGTGTGCACAAATGCATTGACGTGTGTTACTTAGTTTTCTTTCTCAGATTTTTTCAACCCTATGTTGCATATGTTTTGAAATGTCTATAGCCCTGACATGGCTCTGCACAGTCAGCTGGGCTTTAAACAATAAGAATAATAATACTAAGATTGCAAATGCAACCAAGCACCATATGACAATTTAGAAGAAAAATAACAGTGAACATTTCTAGTGCGTCTAAACTGCTATCACCCTAAGCACTCTCAATTTCTGAACGTACACATACAAAACAACACAAAGAATGCACAAATTAATATACATAATACGCACGCAAGCACACACACACACACACACACACACACACACACACACACACACACACACACATACACACACACGCACACACACACACACACACACACACGTGCACACACACACTTTTCATATTTACACACCTTCCATACAGGTCTGTGAGCTCAATGTAGGTGGTATTGTTACGCTCAGGGATAATACCCACCCACCCCCCAAAGACACACACACACACACACACACACACACACACACTGTTCATATTTACCCACCTTCCACAAGGTTTGAGAGCTCAATGTAGGTGGTACTGTTACGCTTAGGTATAACACCCACCCACCAAACACACACACACACACACACACACACCACATACAAACACACACACAAACACACACGCTCACTCACACACACACACACACATACACACACACACACACACACACACACACACACACACACACACACACACACACTCACACACTCACTCACACTCACACACACAAGAGAGTCTATATTAATTAACACACCTTTCATACAGTTCAGTAAGCAGAGTGACGGTGGTGTTATAATGCTTAGGCAGCAAACCCAGAGACTGCCAGATGGTGGTCGGAACATCAGCACCCTCCTCCACCATAAAGGCCAGGTTGAACAATGCCTATGAACAATGGGAACAGAAAAATCAAAAATACTGAAACATGCTGAAAGATTAAGTAAAGATGCAGCAGGACACAAGGCAGGGCTGAAACTGAATGCCAAAAAGACCAAAGTCATGCACATAGAAGGATCAGTTTAACCAGCCACAGCAGAGCATCATCACCATCAGGTGCCCTGCCGCATGGCGTTGGCGATCATGGATTTCCATCTGTCTCTATCTCTCGTTGCCCATAGCATCTCCCCCACCCTCCTCGTCCCCAGCCACTCTGCAAGTCCGTCCTGCATTTTCTGCCTCACATCCGTACAACAGTATTGGTTCTATATAACATTCAATAACTCTCTTCCTGATGTTAATTGATAGGCAGAGCATACGAATAGATAAAACAGAGCTGGAAAACGTGGACAACTTCAAGTACTTGCGCTCTGTCAAACCAACACAGGATCTTGCAGCAAGGACATCAGATCAAGAATAGGCATGGCCAAACAAAAAATGGTCCAGTTGAACAACAGATGGAAAGACAGAGGCATACCAACGAAACTGAAAATAAGAATTTTACGCTGCTTGATTTGACCTGATGTCATGTACGGATGTGAAGCTTGGACTTTGAAGAAAGATGATTATTTTGATTAAATCCAAATTGAGTTATGTACATTCTTAAAAGTTATTAACACTTCTATGTTAACCTGACGATAAATGGTTCTATGATGACAATATAATGATCTCAACAACAGGTAGCACATTTACAAATATCAAAAAAGTTTGACAGACATTAAATCAACTCACATGGGGTTCCATCTTTTTGCCTGCTGCTGCATAGTACTGTGCTGCTAGACTGACATTCCGTTTCCCTCGGCAGCCATACCAAAAGTAGTCACCCATTTTTATGAATGCTGAAACCATGGCAAAACAAACTGTGAAACACGGGTACCTATGATTCATGCATATCTCTTTATAAACACACACACACACACACACACACACACACACACACACACACACACACACACACATATATATATATACATATGTATATATATATATATATATATATGTATGTAAGTATGCATATATATGTATATTAGATATATGTATATGTATATATATATATATATATAATATATATATATATATATATATAGAGAGAGAGAGAGAGAGAGAGAGAGAGAGATTAGACAGACAGACAGACAGATAGATAGATAGATAGACAGACAGATAGATAAATAGATAGATAGATAGATAGACACACAGACAGATGCATAGATACATAGATAGGTACATA
>JAPXFY010001658.1:20000-22500 GCA_030674185.1 Monoplex corrugatus | reverse complement strand
CAGTAATAGTAGTAGTAGAAGTAGTAGTGTTTAAAGCCCAGCCGGCTGTTTACAGCCGTAACTATCCCAAACTAACCACAAAAATCTTAACACATCAATGACCGTGGGAAAAACAAAACCTGGAAAAGAAAATTAAGTACACATATCACTACATTCATGTAACAATAAAAATCTAAGAACATGCTATTGGCGCCTGCCATTTGGCCCAATTTATCACCAGGGGGAATTAAAATAAAAAACAAACCAGAATACAAATACGTAAGCGTAATTAAGACACAAAATCATTCATAAAATCTAGCCTATATTACCTACAACTGCTACAAATCAGTTCAGATTTCCTTAGAGGTAAAAGTGTAATTCTAGGTGTACTAGAAGCCATATGCACAAAGTTGTTTTGCTGGGTAGATTCGAACTCATGCAGTTAGATTTAAAAGTAAGATCTTTACCTTCACGTCAAATTCCTGATCGCACACACTTTTATAACACAAAAAAGTCAAAGCGCACTCGAAAATATTTGGTAATAATTTCCCACACTTGTGAAAGATTACCGTGAAAATTTCATAGTAAGAATTTATGCTATCCTGGAAGAACATTTACACTGGAAATGGAGGGTATCGACACACACACACACACACACACACACACACACACACACACACACACACACACACACACACACAACATTCACAGACACACACACACACACTATGATACAAAAACACACACACACACAACTTACTCCATAGCAATGTACGAATTGCGCGCCGTCTTGGGAGTACCTTTACTATGGAACTGCGCATACAACAGCCCCGCTATTAGGTGACCTCTGATTGCTGCCCATTCGTAGTAACGCAATGCAACGTCCTATTTGGCATAAAAATAACATAACATTTGATCAACCAAAAAACAAACAAAAACCAAAGGTAAAATTAATCGAGGTATTAAACAATATACTCATACTGTGATTTTGATTCATGACTTTTTTTTACCACGACATTTTATGTGGGGATTATTTGTTAAAACTGACAGTGATGGACTCTCTTGTCGGTCCCACCAACAAGTAGACAGACATAATAAGAATTATACGCCATCTTGGGAGTACCTATACTATGGAATTGCGCATATACAAGAGCCACCCGATACATACTGGTCTTGAGCTTGTCGTGTAGATCTTCATGTGCAACAAAAGATCAGTCCTGGGAGCATATGTTCTTCTATAGACACTCACACACACACACACACACACACACACACACACACACACACACACACACACACACACACACACACACACACACACACACACACACACACACGTTCTGTGGCTTTTGATTCTGCTTCTGTCGATTCCGCTTGTTGAATAGCGGACTGTTCTGTACTGTTCATAATAATTGTGCCCTGGTTGCCCTGCTTTGGCCAGCATGTTCCGTCCCCCAATTTGGTGGTGTTGATACCACAACTGATGAGGTTCACTTCCAGAGTATCCTCGTATAACTTTACATGTAGAATCTTTGCCAGTTAAGGTGTTTTTGCTTCAGCTCTCCATACAGGACCTGTTTGGATTGTAGTTATCTCCCATATAACTCCTTGACTCCTTCACCTATCTTGATAGCAGTCTCTCCTCTTCCAACAGCGGGCCCCAGTAGCTCAGTTGGTTTGAGCGTCGGATTCACATGCTAATGGTTGTGGGTTTGAATCCCCGGATGCGCTATATTAAAACTGGCCTTCTCACCGTCCCATCTTAACGTCATTGTTGTTTTAGTGGTGTCGGTATAGGACTAGGTAGGTCCCACTTCCCCTGCTTCCCGGGATGGTTATTCCCGTCGGCCATATCACCTGAGGTGGGCGTCGACGTAAAAACTGAACCAAATCAAATCAATTAACCTCTTCCAACAGTCTCGATAAGGAGGTATCCAATCGCATCGCTAAGGCAAGTGCTTCCTATGACAGACTCCACAAGTGAGTATAGAACGAAAGGGGCTTGAAAACTGGAGACGAAGTGCGCAGTATACAGAGCAGTAGTCCTGACTGCATAGCTGTGTGGATGCCAGTCCTGGACTGACTACTGTAGGCATGTCAAGCTACTAGATCTTGACTTTTACTTCTGTCTATAACAGTAATGATGACTACAGATCATATATTTCACAGCAATAATAATAATAATAACAATAATACTAATGATAATAGTAATAGTAATGATAATAACAAAAATAATAACAACAATAATAATAACAATAATAATAATAAAAATAACAATACTAGTACTACTAGTACTACTACTACTACTAACAGTAACGATGATGATGATGATGATGACGACGACGACGACGATGATAATGATGATGATGATGATGACGACGATGACAGACCACACATTTCACAACTGATAACATCACTTTCTCACTTTATCGATTAAAGACAAAATACGAACCAATGCAGAACCCTTACAAAAAGTAAATAAATAAATCCGTAAAAACAAATCCACATACATAGTCCTGGG
>JAPXFY010001658.1:12500-15000 GCA_030674185.1 Monoplex corrugatus | reverse complement strand
GGCCATGGTACTGGGCACATGGTAACAAATAAGAATGGTCTGAAAATGGTCCAAAAACATATTGACTAGAATAAACACACAGAAATGAAAGAGTTAAAAAGTACACACTGATATCTGAAGGATCTGAATTCTGACAAAGTACTCTAAGAAGATCACCTTGGCTGTTCTCGAACCCCAAGCATCTTTTTGTGTTGTAGTTTTTTCTCCATTAAAGCACTGTCTTCTTCAATGGTTTCTGTTTCACTTTATGTTTGGGACCAGGAGGACTTATTATGTCTGGTAAAAGATCTATTCGTAGTTTTGCTTGTTTTCGTTTTTCTGTTTGTTCAAACTGTCGCAAGGGAAACAACCCTACTGTCCTTTACCTGGGCCTGCAACAACGTACCCACATTTACTTTACTTGGCAATACAATACCCGACAGTCATTCTTTGTTTATAAAAGACAAGAATGTACAAACAAAAGTACTATCACTCTTTGTCCAGAGAGCAGTGGCAGAATGGTTCAGACATTCACCTGCCAATAATTAAACTCGAGGTTCCAGGGTTCGCTCCCCGTATAGGCCTCCACTTTTCTGCTCAGTTTTGACCGGAAAATCGAACTGAACGTGTAGTCCTTTGGAAGTGGACGAAAAACGAGTCGGACCTGTGTGCCTTCTGGCTGCGCACGCTAAAGATCCCACGGGGCAGTTAAAAATCGTGAAGAGCAGGGCACTGCCCGGCTGCTTTGGTATAAGACATTAAAGAGATAGATTGATTTCCAGGGTCCCACCCCTTGAAAACCAATTAGCACTCTTGCCTTTCTGAAGTCTTGATTTAAAAATAAGTGTGAACATGAATATGAATTTGAAGCAAGGGAGATGGGATGGGCGCAGCCCTCGTGCTGCTGGCCCCGTGAAAAGTTGAGGTCTCTGCCACCTCACTCACCTTCGACTCCAGATTATGGAACTATCTAGGTAGGACCATGACCTGGCCAGCTCATGGGTTTATGTGCAGGCTTAAAGCTTGTGCCGTGATCATTCTGGATCTTCTCCATCACATGGCACCTGTGGGGTTAGTGCATATGGAATTCATTTCTAGGGCGGAGACGTCATCTTGAGAAATTGAAACTGAAATTGAAACAGAGCAATAAAAACTAGTCCTAAGGCTCAGTATCAGATACAGCCAGCTTAACCTCCATATGAACGGCATGTTCGAATAACAGATGCTGTCACCAACCTGCCTCTGAAGTCAAAAGGACAAGACAGCTGAACATGTATTGAAGCTATGTTGCCTGTGCCCAAAACCCCTTTGTCAAAAGACAAAGCCGACTACTAGTCCTTTAACCATCAAATTCTACGGCCACAGGCAGAAACGGGTAAACAAAGAAAGAAAGAAAGAAAGAAAGAAACAAACAGGCACATCCATTGTCAGATGTTGCCTGACCATACAGACAGCCAACTCAAAAAGAAGAAAAAGAGGACGAAGACCTACCCGCCCCCCCCCCCCCCCCCCCCCCATCTTACCTGTGCCGAGGAGACCCCTTGTTGTGCCTGGTGCTTCAGCCACATGAACAGGTCGCCTGACTCGTCCGTCTGTTGTTCCAATGTCTTCTCATCCATCAGACGTATGATTTCTGTCGCCACCTAGATGGTTACACACACATGTCAAATCATAATGAGACTGGAGATTTGTTTTTGTGGGTTGTACACACATGTCTTGATGGCGGCAGACAAGAAGATCATTTATAAGGAAGATTAGGAAAAGACAGGCAACATTTATAGGCCATTTTATGAGGAAAGGGGAATTAGAGCACCTGGTCACAACAGAAAAGATGGAGGGAAAGAGAGCATCAGGTAGACCCGGGGAAAAATATTGGACGGACTTACAGAGTGGCTGGAATCAAAGAGGGTGGAAGACGCACTTTCGGCAACAAGGGATAGATACATATGGAGGGCCATGATCGCCAACTCCATGCGGCAGGGCATATGATGATAATGATGACGATGACACACATGTCAAATCATAATGAGATTGGAGATTTGTATTTGTGGGTTGTACACACATGTCATAATGAGTCGGGAGGGGGTGTGTGTTTTTGTGGGTTGTACAAACATGTCAAATCATAATGAGTTTGAAGGTTGGTTTGTGGGTTGCACACAGATGTCGAGTGATAATCAGTTTGGAAGTTTGTCTTTTCTTTTCCCTTTCCAACAAGAATACAAACAAACACAAAACAAAACAGTAAAGCATTTTTGCAACTACATCGCAAGAAAGTAATGAAAACAATACAAAATAACCGTACAGATATGATACATGTATACATACTGAAAAGATTATCAATCTGTTTTAAAAATAATTATATGTCCACAAAATATCGCACAGACTAGTACAGAGCAAAACAGATGAAGTTGCACACCTTTAAACGAAATAGTTGGTACAATTACCATTAAGAACAACTGAATCGTGATATTGTTTATTCAATGGATAGTACGTACATTATCTCCCCAGCGATACCGCATTG
>JAPXFY010001658.1:0-7500 GCA_030674185.1 Monoplex corrugatus | reverse complement strand
GTGCGGCAAAGTAAAAGAACTAGAACACGAGCTGAGACGCTACCAATGGGACATTGTGGGTATATCGGAAGTAAGATGGACAGGCTTCGGAGAAGCAATCACAGAGGAAGGACACAAGATGTGGTACAGTGGCGAAGAGTCACTACATGAAAATGGCGTAGCTTTCATCGTACGCAAAGAAGTCATTGGATGCATCATGAGCTGCACGCCTGTCAACAGCAGAATCATCAGCATTCGGGTGTCAGCCAAACCAAAGAACATCACCATCATACAAGTGTATGCTCCAACTACCAGCCACGAAGACCAGGTGGTTGAAGAATTCTATGAGAAAATAGAAGATACCATCGGAAAAGCCCCCAGGAAAGACATCATCATAGTTCAGGGGGACTTCAACGCCATAGTCGGCCCAGATGCCTACAAAAACTGGGCTGGAACAGTGGGTCAATTTGGCACAGGGGAAACTAATGACAGGGGACTTCGCCTTCTGGAGTTTGCCTGCACCCAACGGCTCACCATTGCCAACACCCTCTACCCCCACAAACTGTCAAGAAGAACAACCTGGCATGCGCCGAACGGAAAGACAACCAGATCGACTTTGTCCTCACACCGCGGCGCTTCAAATCAAGCATTAATAAAGCAAAGACGAGGACATACCCTGGAGCTGATATAGGCAGCGACCACGACCTCGTGCTGCTCACAATGAAGATCAAATTGAAAAAGAAGTACCAAGCTGCGCAGCCATGCATCAAGTTTGACCTGGAAAAGCTAAAAGATCCAGAGATAGAAGAGGCATTCCAGGCACAGCTCGGGGGGCGGTTCGCGGCACTCAACTTCCTGGACAGCGACATCAACGACCTCACAAACAACTTGGGTGAGGCAGTCCGCGAAACAGCAGAGGAGGTACTGGGGCGACAGAGGAAGAAACACCAAGCATGGATCTCAAATGACATCCTTGACCTCTGCGACAACAGAAGATCACTGAAGAAGACGAAAAACTCCAGCCCTGAAGAAGCCGCACAGTATCGTAAAACCAACAACCTTGTAAAGAAGAAAATGATTGAAGCCAAAGAACAATGGATCAACAACCAGTGTGAGAACATCGAGAAAGGCATGAAAAAAGGAAACAGCAAACATGCCTTCACCACACTGAAAAACCTTACCAAGACGCAGCAAAACAGATCGTCAGTCATCGAGGATACCTCAGGCGAGCTGCTGACAGAAAGCTCCGCTGTTCTGAACAGATGGACGCAGTACTGCCAAGAACTATACAACTACCCAATACAGCCAGATGACAGTTTGTTTCAGGGGGACTCAACACCATTGAGGGAATCCTCACCGCTACCAGTGATGAGAGAAGAAGTGGAAGAAGCCATCCGCAGCCTACCAGCAGGGAAATCACCTGGAGCAGACAATATCCCAGCAGAGCTGCTCAAACATGGAGGGAATGATTTGGTCACTCGTGTAACATCGATTTGTCAGAAGATCTGGGAGCCAAAACAGTGGCCCACAGAATGGACTCAATCACTCATCATCCCCCTGCCCAAAAAGGGAAATATGCGCCAATGCCGAAACTACAGAACAATAAGTCTCATTAGCCACACCAGCAAGATCATGCTCAGAGTCATATTGAATCGACTGAAGAAAGAAGCGGAAGAACACCTTGCGGAAGAACAAGCTGGATTTAGGGCGGGCAGAAGCACAGTAGAACAGATCTTCACCTGCCGGATAATGATGGAGAAACATCTGCAGCATCAGAGAGACCTGTTCCACAACTTCATAGACTTTAAAAAAGCATTCGACAGGGTGTGGCATAAGGGTTTGTGGCAGGTGCTAAGAAAGTTTGGCATAGAGGAAGGTCTCGTCCAAACCATCCAGGCGCTGTATAACACTGCCAGCAGCGCAGTTCTCCTCAACAACCAGATAGGGGACTACTTCAAGACCACAGTTGGAGTCCGTCAAGGCTGCCTACTCTCTCCCGTGCTGTTCAATCTCTTCCTGGAGAACATCATGCGTGAAGCCCTCCATGACTTCCACTCCACTGTCTCCATCGGAGGAAGAACCATCAACAACCTGAGGTTCGCAGATGACATCGACCTGATGGGAGGCAGCAACGAAGAACTACAAGACCTGACCATGAGACTGGAAGAAAGTGCAGGTGCACACGGAATGGAAGTGAGCACAGAAAAAAGCAAAGTCCTGGTCAACAGCACAACCAACACCCATGCTGAAATCTACATGAACGGGCAACAGCTTGAAGAAGTGGACGCTTTCAAATACCTTGGCGCCACTCTCACCAAAGACGGTCGCTCTACAACAGAAATCAAGACCAGACTAGCGATCGCAACAGCAGCAATGGTAAAGCTAAACAAGATCTGGAAGAGCAGAGAGATCGGCTTTCCATCGAAGATGAAGCTGTACAAGTCCCTGGTGCTCCCCATCCTGCTGTATGGATGCGAGAGCTGGACCATGACAGCAGAGACCACCAAGAGAATCCAGACGTTTGAAACTAAATGCTTCAGGCGCTTGCTCGGGATCTCTTGGCAAGATCGGAAGACAAACGACTTTGTGTGGAGCCAAATAACAACACTCGCAGGCCCACAAGAACCCCTCCTGGCAACAGTCAAGAACAGGAAGCTGTCGTGGTTCGGGCATGTCACACGCCACAACTCACTGCCCAAAACGGTCCTCCAGGGTACACTGGGAGGCCAAATGCTGGATGGACAACATCAAAGAATGGACCAGGTTGGATGGCCCCACGCTGGTGCGACAGGCGGAGGACAGGACCGGTTGGCGACGGCTGGCTTCAAGAGTGTCTCTCATCTCTCCTCTACGCCCATCACGGGCAGGAGAATGATGATGATGATGATGATATATGTATATATCATGAAGCTAATTACCTCATTCTCTCGGACGGCGGTGCCCACACCATTGTTCAGAAAGACAGCCAGCGTGTATGTGGCATCCATACTTCCCAGGCAGGACGACTGTTGTAAACGTGGCAGTCTGACGTGAAGGTCCGACAGACCGTGTCGCTCCTGAGGTCAACAATGTCACATTGGTATTTGTAGGAAAAATGATCTAGTTTTGATGTATGTTTCGTGTTTCTGTTTATTTTGCGAGCTTATGTTTCTACATATTTTGCAAGTCAACGTTTCTATTTCTTTTGCAAGCCAACGTTTCTGTTTATTTTGCAAGTTAATATTTCTGTTTCTGGAAAAATCATCTATGTTTGATGTATGTTGGGTTGGGTTGGGTTGGGTTGGGTTGGGTTGGGTTGGATTACATTGGGTAGGACTGGGTTGGATTGGATAGGTTGGATTGGATTGGGTTGGGTTGGGTTGGATTGGGTTGGTTGGATTGGGTTGGGTTGGGTTGGGTTGGATTGGATCGTTCTATTTCTTTTCCTTTTTTGGGGGGGTGGTCTAGTTTTGATGTATGTATGTCCTATCAATGTCACGATAGAATTTTTCTGAATACGCGATGCTCTTCATAGAAAATATGTCACTAAATAATGGCATCACATTTTATCTTTTTTTCATGTATGTGTTTTCTTTGTTTTTTAAATCTACAAATAGCATCATCTTTTATATCTTTTTCATGTATGTACATGTTTTCTTTTTTTTTTTTTCATTTATAAACAGCATCAACTTTTATCTTTTTTATGTATGTAGATATTTTCTTTTCTTTTTATCTATGAAAATAGCTTTTTCTGCAGGCCTTTGGCTTTGTTTCAGTGGGATATTTTAGAGGCGTGAAGTACATCCCACACTGTGTCCTTAGGTTACCAACTCATCTGAAAAACAAGCACCCAAATCACCACTCAAGGTTAAGTGGAAGAGTTATAAATATCCCTGTCTGACAAGGAATCAAACCGGGATCTGCAGCATCCCAAGTCAGTGTTATGTCTATAGGGCCATATACTCCAGTTGTCTGAAAAACTGTGTCCGTCTTAATTAATTAATTATGCAGGGGATGTGGGGGGGGGGGGGGGGAGGGTCATGTATTTGTGGTTTCTATCTATTTCGCAAGCTACTGTTTCTATATGTTTTGCAAGCCAACGTTTCTAGTTATTTTTCAAACTAATATTTCTGTTTATTTCCCAAGCTAATGTTTTTAATGTTTTTATTTATTTTGCAAGCTAATGTTTCTATTTATTGGCAAGCTAAGAGTCCCATTAACAACTGCACAATTCTTTCTCTCTCTAACACACACACCGAGATATGTTGAGGTCTCTTAACAACTCAACCTGTGATTTGTATGTAGAGCTTCCTATCAAGAGGTCTAAGTTCGATCCTACATGGTAGAGATCGGTGGAAAAAATTGGAATTTTTCCCCAATGTCCCAGGTCAATATGTAGAGACCTGCCAATACCTGAAGCCCTTTTGTGAGTACAAGCACAGAGAACAACAAATATGCACGTTAAAGATCTTGTAAGCCATATCTGTTTACAATGGCTTGGGGAAATATGAAAACACACAGTATTCACACTCTCCTTCCCTCATTTCGATTTCAAGACCACGCTAACGCATAATTATGGCTTTGTGCGGACTCAAAAAGTAAGCCAGATAACTGCTAGCAGATCGGGGTGGAGTGCATACAGAATTGTCCAAGTGCGAAGAATCCCTCTTGAAGAAAACTCCAAACTACCCAGATTTATGGGTAACCTTTATCTACGGCTGATACTGTTCCAGAGCTGTGTCCTTTCTATCCTACTTTTCAGGTGAAAATACTAGATGATGACAGAAAGCGACCGTACCAAGTTATCAACCTTCCACACAAAGAACCTCTATAGAGTCGTATTGTTCTTCCAAACCAATACCTTCCCTAGCCAACAACTCATCATCATGTGCCCTGCCGCATGGCATTGGCGATCACGGCCCTCTGTACGAACCTATCCCTTGTCGCCGCAAGCAATCTCCCACCCTCTCTGTTCTCAGCCACCCTGCAAGTCCGTCCAATATTTTCTTCCTCGGTCTACCTGGTGCTCTCTCTTCTCCTCCAGCTTTCCTGTTGTGACTAGGTGCTCTAATTTCTCTTGCCTCACAAAATGTCATATCAATGCTGCTTGTCTTTTCCTGATCTATTTTAACCAACAACTACTTGCCCTATATAATCAAGTCAGTATGGTACTATGATCATAGAAAGATGATGCAAAAGGATTAAGCGCATTATCCAAAAGGAGCAGGTAACATCACCTGAAATGCCTTTTACTGGATACCAGACGGAAGACATAACAAATGAAGACAAGAACACCTGGTGCTGAGAACAACACGAGATCTCAAGGCCCTGAAACATATCTAGGGTACTATGCAGAGAACTTGGGCTCTGTCAAAACCAACACAGGATCTTGGAGCAAGGACATCAGATCAAGAACAGGCATGGCCAAGCAAAAAATGGTCCAGTCGAACAACATATGGAAAGACAGAGGCATACCAACGAAACTGAAAATAATAATTTTACGCTGCTTGATTTGACCTGATGTCATGTACGGTTGTGATGACGAAAATAAAATAAACGCACCAGAAATGTGGTTCTACAGGCGTCTTCTCAGGGTGAAATGGACAGACAAAAGAACCAACGAAAGCGTGCTAAAGGAATTAGCTTTCCAACATAAAAATGCTCCCAGAGATCTCAAAAGAAAACTGAAGTACATCGAGCACATGAACAGAAACATAAGAACCGACTTGATGACATCAGTCCCGCAGGGGAGAATCGAGGCAATGAGAAAACAAGGAAGGCCAGCAAAATATTTCATGGACAACATCGCTGACGCCTACAAACTGGGCTCCATGACATCATACACAGGAGCAGAGACCGCATCGCCTGGCGATCCTTCATGACAAAGAGTGGAGCTCACACCGTCGTCCACGGCGATGGAGATAGATGAGATGATGAGAAACAGAGAACAGGCAGGAGTGTAGAACCTCTGTTTCTGCCCCACATACCGATGGAATAGTGTCAATAAGAAAGTAGGTTTCATCATCATCAAGTGCTCTGCCACATATGCATCTATCCCTTGTTGCCGCAAGCACATCTTCCACCCTCTCTGTCCTCAGCCACTCTTCAAGTCCGTCCAGTGTTTTTTCCCTGGGTCTACCTGGTGCTCTCTTTCCCTCCCCATTTCCTGTTGTGACCAGGTGCTCCAATTCCCCTTTCCTCATAAAATGGCCTATAGATGTTGCCTGTCTTTTCCTAACCTTCCTTGTGAATGATCTTGTGTCTGCCTCCATCAAGACTCTCGTTTGTTTTCTTTGCTGTCCATGGTACTCTCAACATTCCTCTTAGGAACCACATCTCGGCTGCCTCAATCTTGTTCTGGCTTTGCTTGTTGATTGTCCAAGCTTCACAACCGTATAACATTATCGGTTCTATATAACATTCAAGAACTCTCTTCCTGATGTTAATTGATAGGCATTTGTTGGTAAGAATGCTTTTCATCTTCTTGAATGCTGTTTTGGCTTGGTCGATTCTGCTGGCTATCTCTGATGTGCATCTGCCGTCTGGTGAGATGATCGTTCCCAGATATTTAAACTTAGCCTATTTCAAGGTTGTGCCATTTGCTGTTATTTTGTATAAGGGGTTTTCATGTTTTTTACTGATTACCATGACTTCAGTCTTCTTGATATTTAGCTCCAACACTTTACTTTTGCTTTCTATTTCTATTATATTCACAAGATATTGTAGGTCCCTTTCATTTTCTGCAATTAGCACGGTGTCATCTGCGTATCGAATGTTGTTTATTATTTTTCCTCCAACCTTTAATCCAGGGTCTTCTTCTAGGTTTCTCATGATATTTTCGCTGTAAAGTGAAAACAGATCTGGTGACAAAACACAACCTTGCCGGACAAAAAGTAAGTTTACCTACCACATATCCAGAGACATCATCTAACAGTCGTCTGGAGATAACGTCGTTGTCCTTGTTGCTCACATCACCATCTCGTATTGCCGTGGCTCGCAGAAGCTGCGCAAGACGCTTCCTGTCCTTCTTCACGATACCTGGACGTCTGGGGCAACTGAGAAGTAAAGGATTCGCCGCGCGTCCCATTACAAACTGCTTGTAGGAGTTGGTGCAGAAATCTGTGTGAGGAAAAAGTTACACAAATAAAAGTAAAGTTTGAAAAATAAAATAAAAAGCAGAATGTTTTGTTTCCGTTTCCGTTTCTCAAGATGACGTCTCCGCGCTCGGAACGAATTCCATATGCACTAACGTCACATGTGCAACATGTATGGTGATCATGGCACAAGCCTTAAGCCTGCACATAAACCCATCAGCTGGCCAGGTCCTGAAGATGTTTTGTGCACATGGTTACTTACTTTTTGCTGATTATGACATTGGCATGTGTAACAGAAATGATTTCCTCGCCCCTGTTTGTTTTGGGTCAGCCTATGTCATAAACATCACCATCATCATCATCATCATCATGTACCCTGCCACATGGCGTTAGCGATCATGGCCCATAACACGAATCTATCCCCTGTGGCTGCAAGTACATCTCCCAC
>JAPXFY010000166.1:82500-84466 GCA_030674185.1 Monoplex corrugatus | reverse complement strand
GGTCATAGCGATGATGATGGCAGACAGACAGACCGGCAATCAGTCGGTCAGATATCCATATCTGCCGAATAACTTACAGACAGAGAGACAGACAGACAGATAGAGAGACAGACTGACAGAACAGACAGACAGGCAGACAGGCAGACAGAAAAGCAAACAGACAGACAGACAGACAGACACAAAGACAGAAAGTCAGTCAATCAGTCAGATATCCATACTGCCGAACAACTTACAGCCAGCCAGACGTACACACACACTCTCACACAGACACGCACACAGACACACACACACAGACACACACACACAGACACACACACACACACACAAAAACAAACATACACACACACACACAGACACACACACAGACAAACATACACACACACACAAACAAATACACACACACACACACAGACACAAACATACACACACACACAAACATACACACACACACACACAAACAAACATACACACACACACACACACACACTCACACACACACACACACACACACACACAGAGCGTTCTAATCCTTATACTACAACAGCCTCACTTCAGCAGGAACTTGGCCACAGCGTTTCTCAGACCCCTTCAGCTTGTGGTCGATGTACTCCAGGATGATGCGGATCATCTGGATCACGGCGATGATGAACGATCCGAAGGCCAGGGACCCCAGATGATACCTGTCACACACAGAGGTTCATAGGATTAATCCTTGTGGATCTAGATAATCTGACCAAATCCTTTTGTGGATTTGAATGATCTGACCAAATCCTTGTGGCTCTGGATAATCTGACCCAATCCTTGTGGATCTGGATAATCTAACCCAATCCTTGTGGATCTGGATTATCTGACCCAATGCTTGTGGATCTGGATCATATAACCCAAATTCTTTCAGACCTGGATAATCTGACTCAATCCTTGTGGATTTGGATAATCTAACCCAATCCTTGTGGATCTGGATATTCTGACCCAATCCTTTTGAATCTGGATAATCTGACCCAATCTTTGTGGATCTGGACAGTTTGACCCAATCTTTGCTGATCTGGATAATCTGACCAAATCTTTTTTGGATCTGGATTATCTGACCCAATCCTTGTGGATCAGGATAATCTAACCCAATCCTTTTGTGGATCTGGATAATCTGACCCAATCCGTTTGTGGATCTGGATAATCTGACCAAATCCTTTTGTGGATCTGGATAATCTGACCCAATCCTTTTGTGGATCTGGATAATCTGACCCAATCCGTTTGTGGATCTGGATAATCTGACCAAATCCTTTTGGATCTGGACAATCTGACCCAATCCTTTTGGATCTGGACAATCTGACCCAATCCTTTTGGATCTGGACAATCTGACCAAATCCTTTTGTGGATCTGGATAATCTGACCCAATCCTTTTGTGGATCTGGATAATCTGACCCAATCCTTTTGTGGATCTGGATAATCTGACCCAATCCTTTTGTGGATCTGGATAATCTGACCCAATCCTTTTGGATCTGGATAATCTAACCCAATCCTTTTGTGGATCTGGATAATCTGACCAAATCCTTTTGTGGATCTGGATAATCTGACCCAATCAGTTTGTGGATCTGGATAATCTGACCCAAATTCTTGTGGATCTGGATAATCTGACCCAATCTTTGTAGATCTGGATAATATGAACCCAATCGTTTTGGATCTGGGCAATGTGAACGAATCCTTGTGGATCTGGATCATCTGACCCAATCCATTCGGATCTGGATAATCTGACCCAATCCATTCGGATCTGGATAATCTGACCCAATCCTTTTGGACCTAGGTACAATTACCTAATCCTTTTGGATGTTGATAATGTGACTCGTCTTTCAGATGGAACAGAGACATAAATACATAGATCATAATTTTCACAGTTTCGCTGGTGATCAGTGTTCACACACACACACACACACACACACACACACACACACACACACACACACACACACAC
>JAPXFY010000166.1:70000-72500 GCA_030674185.1 Monoplex corrugatus | reverse complement strand
ATTCAATATGCTGATTCCAAGATAATTTTGCTGTAAGGAAAACTCCTAAGAATTTAATCGACTCGTTAAACTGAAGAAGAGTATCTCCCAGTTTGAAAGTGGGAATATTTACTGGGTTAGCTCCATTATTAAATAAAACTATTTTTGTTTTTTCCAGGGATAGATGTAACCCATTTTCTACCATGTATCGCGCTATTTTATCAAGTTCTAATTGGTAGCATTTGCGTGTATAATTGATACAGCGCAAAGGAGTTTTCTTTTTCATATTTACCTGCATCCACATGCATAAATCGTCAGCATATTGAGCTAAAACTACATGCTTAGATACTTTACTGGGTAAGTCATGCATTAATATCATGAAAAGAAGGGGAGCTATAACGGATCCCTGAGGGATACCCATTTGAAGAATTCGTTTCGTGGAATATACATTTTCAATCCTCGTTTGAAATACTCTGTTTTCTAAGAAACACTTAACATAGCCAAAAATGTGACCTGTCAGCCCAATACTTTTAAATTTGAATAACAATCGGGAGTGCCACACTTGATCGTATGCTTTCGTTATATCAAAAAATGTAGCTAAAACACATTGACGTCTTGCAAATTGTTGTTTTATATTAGTAGTTAGCTTTGTTAGGATCTCTACTGGTGACCTGCCTTTTCGAAATCCTGCCTGATTTACTGGTATTATTTTATTCTTTTCACAATAGTGCATCAGTCTCTTTAAGATTATTTTCTCCATTAGTTTACATACATGTGATGTTAATGCAATTGGCCTGTAGTTTTTCTTTCCAGTTGTTAGGCATTATCCCACTATTCCAGCATTTTTGAAATATGTCATGTAGCAAGATTATAAAATTTTCTGGTAAATTTTTCAGCATCTCATTGGAAATTGCATCTAGTCCAACTGACGTTTTTTTACTTGGAAGGGACTGAATGGCATCTTTTAATTCTTGAAGTGTGAGTGATGCATTTATGTAGTGAGTATTGTCAGAGGCAGGGTCCTTATATACATCTTTCTTTTCATCTCGTTCCCTATAATTTCTATCAGAGACAGGGAGTCCTTCTACACGACAGGCCTCAGCAAACACGTCTGCAAAAGCTTCTGCTTTTTCCAATGAGCTAGGAATAGGGTTATTTTCTAGCTTTACTGGAATTGATGGCAACTTAATCCCGTTTTTCATTAATTTTAGTTTTTCCCAAATCTTTATCGTGTCTTTGTGGTTATTTACTTCACATTTACAAAAAGATGTCCAGTGTTGTTCTTTGGCTTGCTCTATGATTCTGTTACACTTAATGTTGGCACTTTTCATCGCTGTATGATTTTCAGGTGACCTGTTTGCTAAATAAATTTTGTATTTTTCTTTCTTTTCGTTCACTGCCTTTTGACAGTCCTCATTCCACCAGACATTTCCATGATGTTTTCCTATTTTTGACACTGTAAGTTTTGGAATTGAAATGTTAGCAGCCCTTAAGAGTGAGTTACAGAAAACTTCGTACGTTTTGTTTATGTTCATTGCTTCAGATAGATCTGTTCTTGTCTTTTCAAGGATTGCCTTAAAACTGATCCAGTCAGCGTTTTTATAATTAAACTTGGGTAAACTATCTTGTGGTATGGCGTCTATTTCTGTAGTATGGTTTAGGGTAAGACGTATGGGGATGTGATCTGATCCCAACAAGTCATCCTCTGTTTGCCATGTGGCGTTTGGGGATAGGGATGGTGAGATTAAAGTAAGGTCGATAGCTGTGGGTCTGTGGGTTGGTATATCGGGGATCCGGGTAACGTGTCCGTTGTTAAGTAAATATAAATTGGAATCTACAATATTTTCAATCAACCTGTTGCTTGTTATGTTTGTACAATACTTTTCCCAAAATGGGGCATGTGCATTAAAATCACCTCCAATTATCCACTTGTCGTCCTGATCTTGAAAGTGTTTTAACCATCCAGTGTTCACAGAGTCTGGGCCTCTTGGTAAGTATACAGAGGCCATATTCACAACTAACGATGAGGAAAATTTTATAATGATTGCACATGATGAAATAAATGCGGTAGATTTAGGTACTGGCGATGATCGTTCACAATAGTTCAGTCCTTCACGAATGTATATAGCTGTTTGTATACGGCCACCGTCATTTACAGAGTCACATATTGGTGGATAATAAAAACCGGATATTTTAGGTAATTTGGTTTTGATGGTATTCAGCGATTGTAGGAGCATGACATGGATGTTTTTAGAAGAGAGATAGTTACTCAAATATGAGATGTTTTTAACAATGGAACGTGCGTTCCACTGAAAAATGTTGATATCACTTACTACACACGTCTTCATGAGGAACGGTTGAATAACTTTAGAACAATATGGTAAGTTTATATAATAGGATAAAAATGAAGTATGTGAACAAGAAAATAATTAAGTAAAACAATATAGCTGAGAACTGAACGAAGAGAAACTGAATCTGGGCTGAATCTAAAATGACCAAGGAGAGAAGAAAAACGGAGATT
>JAPXFY010000166.1:42500-47500 GCA_030674185.1 Monoplex corrugatus | reverse complement strand
AGAGAGGATATTGCGAATAGAAGAAATTCTGCGTATCTCAAGATAGCATAATCTGCAAACATTCTGGACGTGTTTTTCAAAGAACAGGGTGTTATCAAGAGTGACTCCAAGATTGCGGACAGTGGAAGATAGTGGAATGTCAGATCCAAGCAGAGAGACAGACAGAGGAAGGGAAGAACACTTAGCCAATGTGGTGGGAGAGATAAGGCTAAGTTCAGTTTTAATGGGGTTGAGTTGAAGTTTGTTTACAGTCATCCAGGAGTGAACATCAGAAATGCAGCCTTGGGTTTGTCTGATTATAGAGGGCAGTTGTGGGAGGGAACCAGAAGTATAGAGTTGGTTGTCATCAGAAAAGCTATGATGGGACATAGAGTGAAGTCGCATAATTTCAGAGAGGGGTTGTGTGTACAGCACAAATAGGATGGGACCTAAAACAGAGCCTTGGGGCACACCAAACTGGAGGGTAGCGGGTGCAGAGGATGAACAACAGACAGAGACTGTTTGAGTGCGATTGGAGAGGTAGGACTGGAACCAAGACAGAGCGATGTCAGAGATACCGAACACTTTATGGAGACGTGTGAGCATGATAGAATGGTCGATGGTGTCGAATGCAGCCGAGAGATCAAGGAGAGATAGAAGAGAGATTTGATTTTGATCAAGAGCAGTCAGAATATCATTTGCAATTTTTACAAGAGCAGTTTCAGGGCTGTGTCCAGTGCGATAAGCCGACTGATAAGGGTAAGAGACGTTGTTGGCGGTGATATGATCAGAGATCTGTGCGAGAACAATTTTTTCAAGGACTTTGGATAAGAAAGGTAGGTTGGAAACAGGTCGATAGTTTTTGAGGTTATTGGGGTCAAGACTAGGTTTCTTTAAAAGAGGTCTGACCAGGGCGGATTTGAAGGAAGTGGGAAAGATACCAGATGACAGGGAATTGTTGATGACAGTTGTGAAGTGAGGGAGCAACGTATCTAGGCAGTGTGTTAAGATAGATGCTGGAAGAGGATCAAGCTCACAGGTCTTGATGTCAGAATGGCGGATTACATTGCGGATAGTAGTTTCAGAAGCAGGCTGAAAAGAAATAAGTGGTGTGCCTTGAAACAGAGGGTCGGGAATAGGAGGTTGAGAGATGGGCTGGGAGTCAAGACTGGAACGGATGGACCTAATTTTATCAATGAAAAAATCTGAAAAATGTTGTGCTAGACGGGCAGGGGGAAAGCATGATGGGAGAGGAGATTTATCTGATTTGCCAAGGAGGGTATTAGTAACGGAATATAGCTGTTTTGATGTAGAGCATGCAATAATTTTCGCATTGTAAAAGGCAGACTTAGCAGAGTCAACTATAGCATTGACAGTTTTGTTGGCAGCCTGAAAAATCTGTTTATTGATAGTAATGCTGTTCTTCAGCCACCGTCTTTCAGCACGACGGCGTTCACGCTTGGCCTTAAGAAGATCAGGGCCAACGGCAGAAAACCAGGGCGATGGTGGTCTCTGGGATACCCTACGTCTGGTGGCGGGGGCGTGCATGTCCAGCAGATCACTAATAGTCCGATTGAGGTCGTCAGCAGAGGCTGGAGGACAGGACTGAAGAGCGGCCAGGAGATCTTCGTTGAAGACGACGGTGTTGATATCAACTAGTTTTCTGACCATGACATAGGTAGTTTGGGGTGGAGGCTTGGTCATTGAAAGTTGGCAGAGGATACAGACATGATCCGAAGGAAGAGTATAATCAATTTCAATGGATTTGATGAAGGACTGGTCAGTTCTATGAACAACCCAATCGAGGATGTTGCCTTTTTCGTGGGTTGGAGTGTCGATAGATTGGGTCAAGCCAAAGGAGTTCAAAGAGCTTATCAGTTTAGCAGTGTGGGTCTGGTTAGGTTCATTATAATGAAAATTGAAGTCTCCTGCAATGATAAAACAGCCTTTCAAGGTGTTACAGTAGGCAAGGAGGTCTGGAAACTCTTCTACAAACACATGGTTTTTTAAGCTGGGTGGTGGGCGGTAGAGGAACAGCAGATGGAAAGTCTGGTGGGGTAGAGTGAGGGAGAGCTGGACAATTTCAAAAGTAGAGTGTTTGAATTTAAAGTCAGTCTTGGTAGTAATTCGGGGCAGGAGGGACTCGGCAACAACAAAAGCGATGCCGCCGCCGAGACCAGTTTTGCGAGCGAACGAGAGTGTACGGTGTACGGTGACCGGGAGGAGCAAGATCACTCTCCTTGGGTTCATCCCCGACAGGCTGAAACCAGGTTTCATTGACGGCGAAAATATCGACGACGTGGTCATGGATGAAGTAGTTGATCGCGGATCTCTTCTCGTGTCTGGTACCGAGGGCCTGAGCATTGAACAGTGCAAGAGTCAATGAGTCAGTGCGTAGTTTCTTTTTGCCGACGACGAAGAAGAAGAAGAAGAAGAAGAGCTAGTTGCCTGTCTCCCTATCCATGTCTGTGATGTAATAAAACTTGTTGCCTGTCTCTCTCTTTTCATGTCTATGGTTTGCTAGGAAGGGGTGGGGGCGGGGGGGGGGGGGGTCTGCTGTAAGAAACTGCGAACTACTGCTGGTCCTTCCAATACCACAAGATAGCTCAAGGTTGACAATGACAGCAACTTCTAGTATCATCCTATGTTCATTACCATAGTCGTCGTCGTCGTCATCATCATCATCATCATCATCATCATCATCATCATCATCACTATCTCCATCGCCACCACCACCACCACACCACCACCACCACCACCATCGTTGTCGCCATCACCATCACTACAGCATCCACCTTCACCATCACCACTACCATCGTAATCATCGTCGTCATCATGAACCTCGTCAACATTCCAAGCAGCAAACTCTAAATACCTACAGGGAAGACACCCACAAACAAACAAACAAAACAAAACAAACAAACAAACAAACAACCAAACAAACAAAACAAAACAAACAAACAAACAAACAACCAAACAAACAAACAAAACAAAACAAACAAACAAAACAAACAAAACAAATATTGTCCACGCAAAAACGAAACCCGGAACCAATTTCTAAAATAGCTCGTCTGTGGCAGTGAACAATCGTTCATCCGTAACATTTATCGCTTACGTCACAATTCCCACAGCAGCTACCGTGATGTTCATAGACATGGATAGATAGAGAGACAGGCGACTAGATCTGTCACAACATAGATATGCATAAGAGAAAGGCGTCTTGTCTTGTCACTCCACAGACATGGACAGAGAGAGAAAGGCGAATAGATATCACACCAAAGACATGAAGTAGGGAGACAGGTAATTAGTTTTGTCACACCATTGACATGGACGGGGAGACAGGCGACTAGCTCTGTCACACCACAGACATGAACAGGGAGACAGGCAACAAGTCTTGTCACACCACAGACATAGATAGAGAGACGGGCGATTAGATCTGTCACAACATAAACATGAAATAGGGAGATAGGCATCAAGTTCTGTCACACCACAGACACAGATAGGGAGACAAGCGACTAGCTCTGTCACACCACAGACATGAACAGGGAGACAGGCAACAAGTCTTGTCACACCACAGACATAGATAGAGAGACGGGCGATTAGATCTGTCACAACATAAACATGAAATAGGGAGACAGGCAACAAGTCTTGTCACACCACAGACATAGATAGAGAGACGGGCGATTAGATCTGTCACAACATAAACATGAAATAGGGAGATAGGCATCAAGTTCTGTCACACCACAGACATAGATAGAGAGACGGGCGATTAGATCTGTCACAACATAAACATGAAATAGGGAGACAGGCAACAAGTCTTGTCACACCACAGACATAGATAGGGAGATAGGCGACTAGCTCTGTCACAACACAGACATGAATAGGGAGACAGGCTACTAGTCTTGTCGCACCACAGACATAGATAGAGAGACAGGCGATTAGATCTGTCACAACACAGACATGAAATAGGGAGATAGGCATCAAGCTCTGTCACACCATAGACATGAATAGGGAGACAGACAACTAATTTTATCACATCACAGACATGGATAGGGAGACAGACGACTAGATCTGTTACAGGTCATAGACATGAATAGGGAGACAGACTAGTTTTATCACACCACAGACATGAATAGGAAGACAGACAACTAGTTTTATCACACCACAGACATGAATAGGGAGACAGACAACTAATTTTATCACATCACAGACATGAATAGGGAGACAGACAACTAGTTTTATCACATCACAGACATGAATAGGGAGACAGACAACTAGTTTTATCACATCACAGACATGAATAGGGAGACAGACAACTAGTTTTATCACATCACAGACATGAATAGGGAGACAGACAACTAGTTTTATCACATCACAGACATGAATAGGGAGACAGACAACTAGTTTTATCACATCACAGACATGAATAGGGAGACAGACAACTAATTTTATCACATCACAGACATGAATAGGGAGACAGACAACTAATTTTATCACATCACAGACATGAATAGGGAGACAGACAACTAATTTTATCACATCACAGACATGAATAGGGAGACAGACAACTAATTTTATCACATCACAGACATGAATAGGGAGACAGACAACTAATTTTATCACATCACAGACATGAATAGGGAGACAGACAACTAATTTTATCACATCACAGACATGAATAGGGAGACAGACAACTAATTTTATCACATCACAGACATGAATAGGGAGACAGACAACTAATTTTATCACATCACAGACATGAATAGGGAGACAGACAACTAGTTTTATCACATCACAGACATGAATAGGGAGACAGACAACTAATTTTATCACACCATAGACATGAAGTAGGGAGACAGACAACTAATTTTATCACATCACAGACATGAATAGGGAGACAGACAACTAATTTTATCACATCACAGACATGAATAGGGAGACAGACAACTAGTTTTATCACATCACAGACATGAATAGGGAGACAGACAACTAGTTTTATCACATCACAGACATGAATAGGG
>JAPXFY010000166.1:20000-25000 GCA_030674185.1 Monoplex corrugatus | reverse complement strand
AGCCAGAAGACACACGGGTCCGACCCGTTTTTCGTCTCCTTCCGTTCAGTTCGATTTTCCGGTCAAATTGAGGAGAAAAGTCGAGGCCTCTACGGGGAGCGAACCCTGGAACCTTGAGTTTAGTTATTGGCAGGCGAACGTCTGAATCACTCTGCCACTCTTCTCCCTGAGCGTACAAGGAAGTGTGTGTGTGTGTGGGGGGGGGGGGGGGGGGCGTGGGTGAGTGGGATTCTAGACGCTCGCAGTGTCCGCTCGCGTGGACGGACTGGGAGGTTACTTGTAGTACTAGCAGCGTTGAACTCATTGACCTCATACACTGGTCTAAGAGTGTTTGTATCGATACAAAAAGTGCCTTGGTGTGCAGCCATTAAGTGCAGAAATAAAGACTAGAGAAAATCGTCAGAAAGGAATAACTTTTTCTCAGATATGTACATAATTATCAGAAAATCTTCAACAACAACAATAACAAAAAAAAAAAAAGGCTTTGAACAATAACATCCGATTATTCACAACTGCACAATTACGGCAAGAGAGTTCTTGAATTATATATATATATATATATATATATATATATATATATATATATATATATATATATTATATATATATATATATATATATATATAAAACAGATACTGTTGTACGGTTGTGAGGCGTGGACAGTCAACACGCCAAGCCAGAACAAAATGGAGTCAACTGAAATGTGGTTTCTAAGAAGAATGTTGAAAGTTCCATGAACAGCAAAGAAAACAAACCAGACAGTCTTGAAGGAGACAAACCCAAGAAGATCATTAATAAAGAAGATTAGGTTAAAAAAAAAACGAGCAACATTTATAGGACATAATTATCATGAGGAAAGGGGAATCAGAACACCTGGTCACAACAGGAAAGCTGGAGGAAAAGAGAACAGCAGGTAGACCCAGGGACAAAATTCTGGACGGACTTGCAGGGTGGCTGAAGACAGAGAGGGTGGGAGATGTACTTGCAGCGACAGGGGATAGATTTGTGTGGAGGGCCATGATCGTTAACGCCATGCGGCAGGACACGTGATGATGACAACAATTATAGCTTGTGATAACTGATTGCTGTACGCTCTATGAGTCAAACCAGACCCTCTATCAGGCAATGAGTCTCAGTTTGTTCATGATGGAGTCATCATGCTCAGTTCAGTAGACTGACTTCCTCCTGTGGGGATGCCGGGGGCTCTTTCAATATAAACAGTATCCCCACCTTCTGGAAATTTCCTCTTTTCTATCACTCTCTTTTTTTCTGCCTTGTTTCTTTGCTTTCTGTCATCTCTTCCTATCATTTTCTGCCTCACAGGCCCATTCACCTGTATGTGTTCGATAAAGTCTTATGTACTTTTTCTTAGGAGTGATAATTGAATATAATTATGTAAATTAAGTGCATTTTTGGCTCTAGGGAAATTAGATATTTTCGGAAGAAATTTTAGGTAATTTGTGCCAGTTTTTATATACATTTTAGTGTCTTTAGTTCTGTTTAAATTTGTATTCAGTTTTTTTTTAAAATCCTCTGTGTGATAAAGCGGACGGAGTGGTCAACGCCAGGGGCATCTCTTTAGATTATGTGCGCGAATGCTTTGATATGTGTACTTACTTTTCTTTTCCTTTTTCACGCTTTGAAATATTGAATGTTTTGAAATGGTTATAACCCTGATATAGTTCTACGCAACCGGCTGGGTGGGCTTTAAACAAAATAACAATAACAACAAAAGGCTGACTGACTCTGATGCCAGAGATGTGGGCCTAACTGGACTTTGAACTCACTTTACGGTATATGGTCACTCTCATTTCTCTTGGAACCAGGAAGTGGATTATGAAGCTGAGCAATGTCAACAACTACAGCTATAGTTCTTGTACAAGGAAGTGTCTGCCGCTTTTATAAGATTCCAGACACGTACAAAGAAGTACTTGCCCACGTTTATGAGATTCAGTGGTAGGAAAATCAACGTATCAGAATAACCAGCACAAAAACAAAACCACAAAACAATGAAACCATCTCAACGGAGAAACAAACAGAATAGCGTAACGAACAAACATAATACATTTAACAAAATCAACATAACAGCAAAACCAAGACAATAACAACACCAACACAACAGCAGAGCAACAGGAAAACAACAACAACAACAACAACAACAAAAACCAACCAACCAAATAACCAATCAAACGAACAAAAACAAAAACAAACAAAACCAAACCGTAACACAATAACAAAACCGTAACACAATAACAAAATCAGCACAATAACAAAACCAACACAATAACAAAACCAACACATTAGCCAAACCAACACAATAACAAAACCAACACATTAGCCAAACCAACACAATAACAAACCAACACATTAGCCAAACCAACACAATAACAAAACCAACACAATAACAAAACCAACACAATAACAAAACCAACACAATAACAAACCAACACAATAACAAACCAACACAATAACAAACCAACACAATAACAAACCAACACAATAACAAAACCAATACAATAACAAAACCAACACAATAACAAACCAACACAATAACAAACCAACACAATAACAAACCAACACAATAACAAACCAACACAATAACAAACCAACACATTAGCCAAACCAACACAATAACAAACCAACACAATAACAAAATCAACACAATAACAAACCAACACAATAACAAACCAACACAATAACAAACCAACACAATAACAAAACCAACACATTAGCCAAACCAACACAATAACAAACCAACACATTAGCCAAACCAACACAATAACAACCAACACATTAGCCAAACCAACACAATAACAAACCAACACATTAGCCAAACCAACACAATAACAAACCAACACATTAGCCAAACCAACACAATAACAAACCAACACATTAGCCAAACCAACACAATAACAAACCAACACATTAGCCAAACCAACACAATAACAAACCAACACATTAGCCAAACCAACACAATAACAAACCAACACATTAGCCAAACCAACACAATAACAAACCAACACATTAGCCAAACCAACACAATAACAAACCAACACATTAGCCAAACCAACACAATAACAAACCAACACATTAGCCAAACCAACACAATAACAAACCAACACATTAGCCAAACCAACACAATAACAAACCAACACATTAACCAAACCAACACAATAACAAACCAACACATTAGCCAAACCAACACAATAACAAAACCAACACAACAGTAAAACCAACACAATGGCAGAGCAACAGAAAAGAAACTGCAACACAAACAACAAAATCAACACAATAACCAAACCAACACATTAACCAAACCAACACAAACAACAAAACCAACACATTAACCAAACCAACACAAACAACAAAACCAACACATTAACCAAACCAACACAAACAACAAAACCAACACATTAACCAAACCAACACAAACAACAAAACCAACACAATAACCAAACCAACACATTAACCAAACCAACACAAACAACAAAACCAACACATTAACCAAACCAACACAAACAACAAAACCAACACATTAACCAAACCAACACAAACAACAAAACCAACACATTAACCAAACCAACACATTAACCAAACCAACACAAACAACAAAACCAACACAATAACCAAACCAACACATTAACCAAACCAACACAAACAACAAAACCAACACATTAACCAAACCAACACAAACAACAAAACCAACACAATAACAAAACCAACACAAACAACACAACCAATACGACAGCAAAAGTAACACAACAACAAGACCAACAACACATTAACCAAACCAACACAAACAACAAAACCAACACATTAACCAAACCAACACAAACAACAAAACCAACACATTAACCAAACCAACACAAACAACAAAACCAACACAAACAACACAACCAATACGACAGCAAAAGTAACACAACAACAAGCCCAACAACACATTAACCAAACCAACACAAACAACAAAACCAACACAACACAACAAAATCTTTGTTCAGCAGCAGAATAGGAAAACCAAAATCCCAAGAAAATTTTGCAAAGGGAGATGGGAGTAGGGTCAGCAGGAACGCAAAGCCAGAGAAATTGAAAAAAACAAAAAACAAAACAAAACAAAAAACGGGGGAAGGGGTGGATAGACTTTGACTTCACCTTTGAGCCGAGAACAGGCCTCTAGGTAACAATAGCATCGCGACCATTTTCTTCATCAGCATCCGTTTGCTTCATTTCAACAGGTAAATGCCAGCATTGTAAAACAGTCTACAATACTTAACTACTCAGTATTATGAACATTTTTTTCTAAGACAATGAAATCGCCTATCACGTTATTCTCATGTACTGAAACAGAAGTGAGAGAGAAAGAGAGACGGGGGAGGGAAGGAGAGAGAGAGAGAGAGAGAGAGAGAGAGAGAAAGAGAAAAACGGCGGAGAGAGAGAGAGAGAGAGACAGGGGTAGAGAGAGAGAAAGAGAGGTGGGAGGAGAGAGAGAAAGAAGGAGAGAGACAGAGACAGAGACAGACAAAGAGAGGTGGGAGGAGAGAGAGAAAGAGGGAGAGAGAGACAGAGACAGAGACAAAGAGAGAGAGAGAGAGACAGACAGAGAGAGAGACAGACAGAGAGACAGACAGACAGACAGACAGACAGAGAAACACAGAGACAGGACAGAGAGTACATGTGATATGAAAGAGCCACTAATTCACTAGCCAGCCACAGCCGACGCAGTAAATCAACAATCTGAAGGTCTTACATAGCTGGCAAGTCGACAGCACAGGGTTCAAATACGAGTAGCTAGCCAACGCAGTAAATCAACTATCTGAAGTTCTTTTATAAGGACTGCAACCTCTTGTGGTGATCCCTGGGGGCTCTTTCAGTATAGATCTAAGTAGTATCTCCCCCACCCTCTGGAAACTTTTTGCTAGAAATTTCCTCCTATTTGTCATTCTTTCCTTCTGCCTCGCTCTTTCGCTTTTTGTAATCTCTTACTATCCTTTTCTGCTTTGCTG
>JAPXFY010000166.1:0-7500 GCA_030674185.1 Monoplex corrugatus | reverse complement strand
ATGTGTGTATGTGTGTGTGCATGTGTGTGTGTATGTGTGTGTGTGCATGTGTGTGTGCATGTGCGTATGCGTGTGGATGTGTATGGGTGTGTTTGTGTATCTTTGCGTGTATGTATATGTGTGTGCATGTGTATGTTTGTATGTGTGCATGCATGTGTGTATTTGTATGTGTGCGTGTCTGTGTGTGTGTGTGTGTGCTTGCGTGCGTGCAAGCGTGCGTGTGCGTGTATGTGTGTGTGCGTGCGTGCGTGCGTGTGCGTGTATGTGTGTGTGCGTGCGTGCGTGCGTGCGTGCGTGTATGTATGTGTGTGTGCGTGCGCGCGTGCCTCACCATATTTGTTGTCAGAGGTGGCATCCTCCACTTTGTCATTCCCGCCACACATGATTCTTTTCTTCGCAGGATAATTCCAATTATCTCTCGGTGAAACCACTCCTCCTCTCGCTGGATAATTCAAATTATGCCACAATTAAGGCCAGTCTTTTTCTCACAGGAAAACTCTCAGTTATGCCACAATAATATCAGGTCTTTTTTCTCACAACGATCAATCCAAAATTATGCTACAGTTATATCAATTTTCTTTTATATCACAGAAAGAATTCCAGTCATGTCATCCTTTTCCCTCACGAAATAATTTCAATTATGCAGCGATTATACTGTCTTCTTTGGTTTTGGTTTTGCTCACACAGAAAAGAAATCTTTTTCCGCTATAGTTGTGCTCTTCTTTTCCACTCCGTGTGGACACAAGCGGTTTTCACTATAAGCGAAAATCCCTTTGTTCCGGTAGCGAAAATGGCGTGTATTGATAAGTAGAACTGTAAAAAAGAGGATGATAATTATAGCGTTTATTCTCTATCGTGTCTAGAGTTATTAGTGTTAACTGCATTAGAATTATCTCGTGATCGGATTGTCCCATACATGAGTATTATGCTATGGAATGTTTGCTTTATTTGATACAAGCACTTTTTTTTTTTCCAAGCCAATTTTTCAGACTTTTTCGTTACAGAAGTAGGAACAACGTTCGGAAGACAGACCCACTTTAACCCTTTGACTCCCACACCCTATCCACCAACAGCAAAATCTTAACCCTTTGACTCCCTTACCGTATTCACCAGCTTCCTGCAGGAAGCTGGTGGATAGGGTGAGGGAGTCACAAACTTAAGTTTCTGCTTTGCTAGCATGGTTGACAATGCAGGATGCTGGTGGACAGGGTGAGGGAGCTAAAGGGTTAAAGCATGCCAACAGACTCTTAAAAAAAAAAAAGATAAACGCCAGGAAGGGATGTAAAAAACGCATGAAAGCCTGAAGTTTAAGTCTTTATTTATTTATTTATTTATTTATTTATTTATTTATTCTTTTACACAATACGAATTTCATACCTAAGAAACTGTACGTGTTTAGATCAACCAGAAACCAGCGAACGAAACGTACCACACACGGTTACGAATGGTTGCTACTCCAGTTTTGAAATATACAGTAGAACTAGGTAACCTACCTACCCACCACAAGATATGTTCAGCAGTCTTCTCCAGCAACGCGGCGAAACTAAGTGACTGACCAGTGAAGCTGACAAAATGAACACTGTTAAGTCGCCGGTACACGGTACCCGCTTCAGAGCGGAACTCACTTTGCCGTACTAAAGAGCCAGCGTTAGGAATGTGTTACAAGTAGAATAAGTCACACCTAAGATCAAATGCCGGTCAATGAGATGGTCAAGCCATTCTCATAATCTTTCTTTTTATACAAAAATCGTAACTGAAAAAAATCGACTTTTTAAATTTTTTTATTTCTCAAGATCACTGAAGAGACCAGTCGCCGTGGTGTAGTGGTTAGCGCAACGGAGTACCGAGTGGAAGGTTGTGGGTTCGAATCCCCATCAGTCTTTTTTCAAAAACCATGGTGGGATTTTTCGACTCTAGCTGGCTCCTACCCAGAGTTGGACGTGCTACGGGCTCATTGGGAAGACTGGGACCAGAAGTCGAGTCTCATCCACTTCACGGATGCGTCATTGAGGGTGTTGCTCAAATCTTCTGACCAGCACCGCAGGTGTCTGTGTCACTCGGGCCTGGTTAACGCTAGGATATACTATGATAGTAACTGTAGAGTACAGCCCTGTCATGCAGTCTCAATCCTAGATGGAAAACTCCTAGCATTATCATGATTATCATTCTCATCGACATCATCATCATCATCATCGCATTGTAAAAAACTGTGCCAGCTTCCGTGGCCATTAAGGTGGCGTAGAAAATGGGACGAAAAAAAGAAAAAAAAAGGTGAGCACAAGGAACAAAATTCGCACATTGATTCAATACACTGAACTATGAGGGTTTGATTTCCAGGAACAAAATTCACACTTTGTCTCTGTCCGAAGACTGAAAACAGTGGTACCTGCCACAAACAACAGTTGAACGACAAAACCCACTTGCCTCACCAAAATGTGCAGGAACCTTCAAAGTACAGAATCAACACCCTAAGTCACATCTACCCGGGGTACAGGAACAGAATCTTCAAAAGTAGAGAATCAACACCCCAGATCACATCTACCCGAGGTAAATAGGAACAGAATCTTCAAAAGCAGAGAATCAACACCTTAAATCACATCTACCCGGGGTATATATATAAACAGAATCTTCAAAGTACAGAACAAACACCCCTAATCACATCTACCCGGGATATACATATAAACAGAATCTTCAAAGTACAGAACAAACACCCCAAATCACATCTACCTGGGGTATATAGGAACAGAATCTTCAAAAGTAGAGAATCAACACCCCAAATCACATCTACCCCAAATCACATCTACCCGGGGTGTATTGGTACAGAATCTTCAAAAGTAGAGAACACCCCAAATCACATCTACCCGGGGTATATTGGAACAGAAATTAGAGAATCAACACCTTAAATCGCATCTACCCGGGGGTAAATACGAACAGTATATTCAAAAGTATAAAATCCAACACCCCAAATCACAT
This sequence comes from Monoplex corrugatus, assembly GCA_030674185.1. Classification (NCBI taxonomy): domain Eukaryota; kingdom Metazoa; phylum Mollusca; class Gastropoda; order Littorinimorpha; family Ranellidae; genus Monoplex; species Monoplex corrugatus. The sequence goes on along the minus strand of JAPXFY010000166.1, from coordinate 4,527 downwards.
CTACCCGGGGTATATAAACAGAATCTTCAAAGTAGAGAATCAACACTCCAAATCACATCTACCCGGGGTATATAAACAGAATCTTCAAAGTAGAGAATCAACACTCCAAATCACATCTACCCGGGGTATATAAACAGAATCTTCAAAGTAGAGAATCAACACTCCAAATCACATCTACCCGGGGTATATAGGAACAGAATCTTCAAAGTACAGAATCAGCACCCAGATCACATCTACTCCGGGTATAGGAAAAGAATATTCAAAAGTATAAAATCCAACACTCCTAGTCACATCTACCCGGGGTGTATTGGAACAGAATCTTCAAAGTAGAGAATCAACACCCCAAATCACATCTACCCGGGGTATATAAACAGAATCTTCAAAGTGTAGAATCAACACCCCAAATCATACATTCACCCAGGGTATATAAACAGAATCTTCAAAAGTATAAAATCCAACACCCCTAATCACATCTACCCGGGGTATTATATAAACAGAATCTTCAAAGTACAGAATCAACACCCCAAATCATATCTACCCCGGGTATAGAAAAAGAATATTCAAAATTATAAAATCCAACACCACAAATCACATCTACCCGAGGTATATTGGAACAGAATCTTCAAAAATAGAGAATCAACACCCCAAATCACATCTACCCCAAATCACATCTACCCGGGGTGTATTGGAACAGAATCTTCAAAAATAGATAATCAACACCCCAAATCACATCTACCCCAAATCACATCTACCCGGGGTGTATTGGAACAGAATCTTCAAAGTAGACAATCAACACTCCAAATTCTATCTACCTGGGATGAAGGCAAAGTAGTACCCGCAAGAAGGCAAGAATTTCTACCAAACACTAATCCCTCACTGAGAGGAAACAGTCGTCTCTACCGTGGTTAGAAAGACAGAGAGTATCCGACACAAAGACGAAACACTACCTGACCAACAATCACTATAAGAAAACGATAAATTTGGAGGGTTTGAAACGTATTGATATTATATAACTTCTTATATGTATGATATTATAACGTCTAGCACCATAGTACCAGAGCTTACAAGTATGTGTGTTCAGCAGAAAGAAAGAAAATAACACAACGACGATTCGTTTCCACACCACAGGGGGGTAGATTCCTACCCGTTTTACTCGCAACAAACCGAAACAGCTCTCACGAGGAACTGAGCGAAGCGTGGCGAATCCGTCCTGACTGTACTGAAGCATGGGGAATCTTGTCACAGACGTACACAGGTAGCCTACACACAGACAGAACCAACACACGCCACACCAACGGTACACACACGGCGTTGTCTCTGCTCGCTTGTATTCATTTTGTTTTCTTTCGACTTGGTCCTCACGGTGTTGCAAGTTCTGTAATGCCCCTATTGAAATATGTCCTATGTGGACATTTCTGTTCGTTTGTTCGTTACGGTCGTCGGGTAGGTAGGTTCAGGCTTGGTAACCCTTTGACTCCTTTGTCCTATCCACCAGCTGCAAAAACTTAACTCTTTCTCTCCCTCACTCCGTCCATCGGCTTCCTGCAATAAGTTTAATCTTGTCCTCTTAGTCTACATACTCATTTTTATTGTATTTAACTCATTTTGATTTTAAAGTGCATATCGCATTGTATCTTTAATCAAATTTTTCTATACCTACCAATGTTGTTTTTCAATGAGTATTGCCCTTTTTGTCCATTGTTAAAAGTCCTAACCAAAGCATCTGACTCTTATGATGTGCTTTTTTAACCGTTCATTTTTAGAATTAGTCATTATCTTTGATATTGTGTTCGACAAAGAGGGAGGGGGAGAGAGATGAGGGGAGGGAGAGGGTGAGAGAGGGGTGAGAGAGAGAGAGTTAGAGAGAGTAGGAGCATGTGTGTACATTTGTTTATGCGTTCTTGTTCCTGTATGTGTTTTAATGCGAATGCCAAAACAATTTCCCATTGTGATGCTCTGTCTGGGCTAAAATTAATAAAGTTCTTGTATCTTGTATCTGGTGGATAGGGTGAGGGAAGATGACGCTGGAAGCTTCATGGGTAAGATGAGGAACTCATATGGTTAAGTTTTACTTTGCAAACAGTCGCCGTTGTGTAGCGGTTAGCACAACGGACTACCGACTGGAAGGTTGTGGGTTCGAATCCCCATCAGTCCCTTCAAAATCGTTGTTGGATTTTTCGGCTCTAACCGGCTCCTACCCAGAGTTGGATGTGCTTTGGGCTCATTGGGAAGACTGGGACCACACGGTCGAGTCTCATCCACTTCACAGATGCGTCATTGAGGGTGCTGCTTAAACCTTCTGACCAGCACCGCAGATGTCTGTATCTCTCGGGCCTGGTTGACGCCAGGATGTATTATGACAATAAGCGTAGAGTACAGTCCTGTCACGCAGTCTCAATCCTAGATGGAACTCCACAGCATCATGATTATCATCTTCATCGAATCACCATCATCATCGCATCGTGAAAACAGTGCCAGCTTCTGTGGCCATCAAGGTGGCGTAGAAAATGGGGGGAAAAAGAAGAGAAAAAAAAGGTGAGCACGAAGGTAACCTCCCTGAGAGCAACGATCCTTAAAAAAGTTTTACTTCGCTGTCATGAGAAATAGTGCAGACAGCTGGTGGATAGGGTGATGTAGTGCAACCATGGCTGATAATGTAAGAAGCTGGTAGATGGGGTGAGGGAACCAAAAGACTTAACCCTTTGGCCCCTGCACCCTGTCCACAATTGCAAAAACTTAACCCTTTGACTCTCTCACCTTACCCACCAGCTTCCTGCAGGTAAATAATAATAAAAATAAAAATAATCATACTAACAATGATAACGTAATAATAATTATTATTATTATAACAATAATAACAGTAATAATAATAATGATAATCAAGATGATGATGGTGATCATGATAATGATAATAACAATAAAGATATTATTATCATTATTATTGTTGTTATCATTATCATTATTATTAACAATGATGACAATGATGATGATGATGATATGGTAGTAACAACAACAACAACAACAACAGCAATGATAACAATAATAACAACAACAACAACAACCATCATCATCATCATAATTGTAATAATAATAATAATAATAATAATGATGATGATAATAATAATAATAATAATAATAATGATAATAATAATAATATAACAATAATTATTAATAATGATGACGATGATGATGATGAAGATGATGATGATGATAACTTTTGCAGCACCTCGGCTCACAAGAAGCCTAAGCGTTTTACAAAAGCCAGAGTGACAGTGGCGGGCACAGACCCAGTAAATACATGTCAACCCTCCCTATTACCATCAAACGAACGGACCACAAAACATTACGTTACAGAAGTTGTAAGTGAGTGCCTGTGTGTCACTGTGTGTCTGTCCATCTGTGTTTGTTTCTCTCTGTCTCTCTCTGTCTCTATCTCTCTCTGTTCTCTTAGCGCTTAGATTTGATGTTATCAAGATTTTGCGCTATATAAATAAAATATTGTATTGTATTGTATTCTCTCTCTCTCTCTCTCTCTCTCTCTCTCTCTCTCTCTCTCTCTCTCTTTCTCTTTGTTTCTCTGTCTCTGTCTGTCTGTATGTCTGTCTGTCTGTTTCTCTCTCTGTCTCTCTCTCTGTGTCTGTCTGCCTGCCTGTCTGTCTGTCTGACTCTCTCTGTGTCTCTGTCTCTGTGTCACTCTGTCTCTGTGTGTGTGTGTCTCTCTCTGTATCTCTCTCTGTATCTCTTTCTCTCTCCTCTCTCTCTCTATGTGCACGCTTGCTTATGTGTGTGTGTGTGTGTGTGTGTATGTGTGCGTGCGCGTGTGTATGCGTGTATATGTGTGTGCGCGCGTGCATGGGCATGCGTACGTGCGAGCAAGCGAGCGGAAGAGCATGCATCTTATTACAAACCAGTATAACATAATTATATAACCCACGAGAAGGCGTCAGTTTCGAAGAGAAATGCACACAAAAAAACCAAAAAAACAAAAAACAAAAAAATATTCCGGGCAGGACAAATCTTAACCTGTGGAAACACTCTGACCCTGACACCTAAAGCCTAGCGTCGTGCGAGAGGTTCCCGCTCTCGAGAGACAGAAAGGTCATCGGGGTGGCGGGTGACGTCGGGGTGGTAATGGGTGATGGCTGGGTGGTGGTGGTGGGTAGTAGTAGTAGTGGTGGTAGTGTAACTTCGACACAGCTGAGCGAGCAGACGACAGGACCCGAAGGAAAGGGAAAGGTAGGCCAGCGTTTGCTTGACACCGGTGCTTATCGATCGGTTCACCTGTGCCTCGGCTAACGACAAACACAGGCATAAATTGAGCTACAGGGTCAAGGTTGTTAGTTATTTCGTGCTCTCTTCAGGTTGTATAGAGGGGGAGCGAGGCGGCAGAGACTTCAAACTCGTCCTGAGGGCCAGCGTTATGGTAATGATAACAATAATAATGATGATGATGGTGATGGTATTGTTATTGCTATTTTTGTTGAATTAATGCGCTTTGACTTCCGCATCCTATAGATCTACCTATCA
>JAPXFY010001657.1:25000-33724 GCA_030674185.1 Monoplex corrugatus | reverse complement strand
CAAATAAAATTTCCCAAATTTTTTGAATAAATTAAAAAAAAAAAATCTTTCGTATTTTGGCACCATATAAAAACTCCTCAGCTGTCAAAAACAAATGGTTCCTCGGGAGCGCTTACACTGACAGAGATTTATGTTTTGCCAACCACTTGGCTGAGAAACATAGTGTTTAAACCCTTAGACTCCCACACCCTATCCACCAACTGCAAAAACATAACCCTTTGACTCCCTCACCCTACCCACCAACTGCAAAAACAACCCTTTGACTTCCTCACCCTATCCAACAGCTTCCTGCAGGAAGCTGGTAGATAGGGTGAGAGAGTCAAAGGGTTAAGTTTTTGCTTTGCCAGTCTGGTTGACGATGCAGGGTTCTGATGGACAAAGTGCTGGAGTCAAAGGGTTAAAACGCTTTAGGCTTAGCACAATGGTAACTGTATGTGGAGAGACTACTCATGTGTTTGTATATATCTTTACAATCGGCACCCGCGTATGTGTGCAGGGGCACACACTCCGTACACTCTCTCTGTCGCTGTCTGTCTGTCCGTCTGTCTGTCTGTCTGTCTGTCTGCCTGTCTGTCTGTCTGTCTCTGTCTGTCTGTCTGTCTCTGTCTGTCTGTCTGCCTGCCTGCCTGCCTGTCTGTCTCTGTCTGTCTGTCTATCTCTCAGTCATAATCTCTCGTTCTCTGTCTGTCACTGCCCTCATTTGTCTGTCTCTGTCTCTGTCTATCTGTGTCTCTGTCTCTCTCTGTGTCTCTGTCTGCCTGTCTGTCTGTCTGTCTCTCTGTCTCCCTCTCTATCTCTGTCTGTCTGTCTGTCTCCCTCTCTCTTTCGTCTCTCGCTCTCTCGTCATGTCACTATACTATGTGAATGTGTATCGGCCAGTACGTGTCTGTGTGCACGTGTATGAGTGTGCCACGAGTCGAAATGCAAATGACATCTAGTGAACTTCAAAGTCACAGCTAATCATTTTTCTAAAGGATTATTTAAACATGTTTCAACCATTCATATTTTTCATCATAACTATGCATGTCTCTAGCTGTATTCTATTTTTAGACTGTATCACAGCAGCTTGCACAAAGATTGAACATTGACCAAGGAAAACAATTGTCACAGCAAAATCAATCACCGACCACACGCCTGCATGTGTCAGTCATCATTAACTTCCATAATCAGAAAATAAAGCATAGAAAGTTTACAAATAAATCACGTATTCAGTGTTCATTCCGATGAAGAAATTTGAATATATGTTCATTTCATACGAGTTTCTGAACACCACACACACACACACACACACACACACACACACACACACACACACACACACACACACACACACACACACACACACACACACACACACACACACACACACACTCTCTCTCTCTCTCTTCTCTCTCTCTCTTCTCTCTCTCTCTCTCATACGAGTTTATGGATACATACTCTCTCTCTCCTTCCCTCTCTCCCCTTTCTCTCTTTTTCTTCTTTCTCTCTCCTCTCTCTTTCTCTCTCTTCCCTCTCTCCTTCTCTCTCACTCTTCTCTCTGTCTCCCTCTCTCTCTCACTCTTTCTTTCTGTCTCTTTCTCTGTCTCTCTCACACACACACGTATAACATGCTCAGAAACATTTCCTATGGACAATGGCTGGACCACACTCGTCATATTCCTGCTTGGAGATCCACATCTGTTGGAAGGTGGAGAGGGAAGCCAGGATGGAACCGCCAATCCAAACACTGTACTTCCGCTCTGGCGGTGCGATGACCTTGACCTTGATGGAACTGGGAGCAACGGCCGCCAGCTCCTTGGTCAAACGGTCAGCAAGACCAGGGTACATGGTGGAGCCTCCGGACAGCACAGTGTTGCAGTAGAGGTCACGGCGGATGTCCACGTCACACTTCTGGATACTGTTGTGAACCGATTCGTGGATCCCCGATAGCTCACGGCCAAGAAAAGCAGGCTGGAACAGAGCCTCAGGGGCGCGGAACCGTTCGTTGCCAAGGGTGATGACTTGACCGTCAGGAAGCTCGTAGCTCTTCTCCACAGCAGACGACTTTGCGGCGCCGCTCAGTTCCTGTTCAAAATCCATGGCCACGTAACAGAGCTGTTCTTTTATATCACGCACGATTCTCCGTTCAGAAGAGGTGGTGAAGTTGTATCCCCTTTCCGTCAGGATTGTTCGTAGGTAAGCGGTCAAGTCTCTGCCAGCCAGGTCCATCCGTTGAATAGCGTGAGGCAGGGCGTAGCCTTCATAAATGGGCACCACGTGCGTGACGCCGTCACCAGAGTCACAGACGATGCCTGTGGTTCTGCCTGATGAGTACAGAGACAGGACGGCCTGGATGCCCACATAGAAAGCTGGGGTGTTGAAAGTCTCGAACATAATCTGTGTCATTTTTTCTCGGTTACTTTTGGGGTTGAGTGGAGCCTCCGTGAGCAGCATGGGGTGTTCTTCAGGAGCCACACGAAGCTCGTTGTAGAAGGTGTGGTGCCATATGCGCTCCATGTCGTCCCAGTTGGTGACGATGCCGTGTTCCAGAGGATACTGCAAGGACAGGATTCCCCTCTGGCTCTGAGCTTCGTCGCCTACGTAACAGTCTTTTTGTCCCATGCCTACCATCACGTTCTGATACCTGGGTCTGCCTACGAGAGCGGGGAAGACGGCCCGTGGTGCATCATCACCAGCAAAGCCGGCTTTGCACATGCCCGAACCGTTGTCCACCACCAAGGCTGTGGCTTCGTCGTAGTTCTCGTGCATGCTCATAATGGATGTAGACGTTTGCTCTCTTCCTTAACAACTTCTGTTGAAATCTCTTATATTTCTTTCGTGTAGTGTTTGGCTGTGAATCTAACAGTTCAGCTCCTTGTTGCAGTTGGTGTTTTCTTCTGGATCAGCTGTTTGTTGCACTTGCTGGGTTTTCTGCTCAAACAGGCTGGTATCGTAGATGTGAAGTCTTCCTTTCGTCTCTTCTGTTGCCAGTTTGCCGTATGCTTTGAATGCTCAGGAGTTCCAATATTTATAGGCAAGATATCCTGTTTTTGTGAGAAGCTCAGAGCTACCGCCCTACAAGGAAAGGTGATTCCCAGGTACTAAAATAGTATCTGGCTGGTACAGACAGGTGAACACCGAACCTAAATATAGTATCTTGCTGCCTGGGGTGGTTCTCGTTGGGTGACTAGGAGAGGTGACGCACACTTCACTTCAAAACAGCGATAGGCCTATATTATGCCAAGGTAAATACTGTCTCAAACTGCTACCCTTTCTTGTGCCTCGACTTTGGGCCATATAGTTTCTGTGTTTAACTTCAAATTTTGGTCAAGTTTCCAAAATAATGTTGTCAAGGCATATAGTTTACGTATGTGTGCATGTGAGTGTGTGTGTGTGTGTGTGTGTGTGTGTGTGTGTGTGTGTGTGTGTGTGTGTGTGTGTGTGTGTGTGTTGTGTTCTGTTGTGGTGTGTGTGTGTGTGTGTGTGTGTGTGTGTGTGTATGTGTGCGTGTGTGTGTGTGTGTGCATGTGTGTGTGTGTCAGTGTGTTTTATGTGTGTGTTTCTGTGTGTGTGTATGTGCGTGAGAGAAAGAGAGAGAGAGAGAGAGAGAGAGAGAGAGAGACAGAGAGACAGACAGACATACAGACGGACAGACAGACAAACAGACAGAAAGAGAGAGAGAGAGAGTATGTGTGTATGTGAGTGTGTATATGCCTGTATGTGTATGTGCATGTGTATGTACGTATGTGTGTGTGTGTGTGTGTGTGTGTGTGTGTGTGTGTGTGTGTGTGTGTGAAAGAGAGAGAGAGAGAGAGAGAGAGTGTGTGTGTGTGTGTGTGTGTGTGTGTGTGAGAGAGAGAGAGAGAGAGAGAGAGAGAGAGAGAGAGAGAATGGTAATGTGGAACTGTACTGAAACATTTCAATTAATCTACCCTTATGTATCAATAAATAAACAGGTAAATAAACAAATGAATAAATAAATAGATATATAGATCTAGATAAAGAAAGAAAGAAAGAAAGGAAGAAGGAGAAATAAAATAAAATAGAATGAAATAAAATAAAATGAAATAGAATAGAAAAAAAAACATAAAATTAAAAAAAAATAAAATAGACAAACAGGTGGTTTACCTAGATGTTCGTGTTTTTGTTTGATTGCTTATGCCTCAGTCTCATTAAATCAGAAAACGCATGGTCTGTTCTTCGATTTGTCTATTTTACTTGAAATATGCCTACATTTATGTTAATTTGTTCGCACATGCACACACACACGCACGCGCGCGCGCACACACACACACACACACACACACACACACACACACACACACACACACTTGTGAAGTAGTTCTAATTGCAAACTTTGCTGTAGCTAACTCACGATGGTTGTTTAAAGGTAGAATTCCAGCAACTTTGTACGTTTCCAGAGTAGAAGCATGAGTTGGTACACCTAGTGCAATTTTAAGACTTTTGCAGTCCAAGCTCTGAATCTTTTTTAGTAAATATTTGGGTGCATTGAAGAAAACTTCTTGCGCGTAGGATAATTTAGACCTGACCAGCGCTGTTGACAGATAAATCAGTACATTTGTATCCATTCCCCAGGGTAATTTGCTTATTATCTTTAGAAAATTTAAGGTTTTTCGAGCTTTTGTTAAAATATAATCAAAATGGACATTCCAGCTTAATTTGGACGTGATGTAAACTCCCAGGAATTTTACGACCTGTTTGTAATTTAACACTTCACCAAGCAATTTGAAAATAGGCAAGTTATTTGAGTTACCACCAGGATCAAACAGCATCATGTTAGTTTTTTCTGCTGACAACGACAGCCCATTTTCTAACATATAGTTTCCAAGATTATCAAGATCAATTTGATACAACTTCCTGATGTAATTTCGCGTTCTCTGTGGAGTTGTCTTTTTTAAAGTGATATTCATCCAAGTGCATATATCATCAGCGTACTGTACTAAAACAACACGATTTGAAAGAGCTTTAGGAAGATCCTGTATAAGGATATTAAATAAAATAGGTGCTATCACTGAACCTTGTGGAATCCCCATGTCGAGGCATCGTGAAGAAGAATAACTAGCTCCCACTCTTGCCTGAATTGTTCTATTAGCTAAAAAAGATTTAATGTAATTGAACATATTGCCCGATAAACCAACAGATTTTAGCTTGAACAATAAACGTTTATGCCAAACTTGATCGTAAGCTTTTTTCACATCAAAGAAAGTAGCTAAAACACTTTTTCTGCGGGCAAACTGTTGTTTGATCTGAGTTGTAAGTTTAACTAGGTGCTCAACTGCGGATCTTCCTTTTCTAAAACCTGCCTGGTTTACCGGAATAACGTTATTTTTATCACAGTAGTGTAAAAGTCTGTTTAAGACCAATCTTTCCATTAGTTTGCTTGTATGGGACGTTAAAGCAATAGGTCACAAGTGGATAATTTTGTGAGCAAAGAAATTAAGATCAGGTCTGATACTGACTTTCCAAAACGAGCAAAAAACATTTCATCACAAATTACAGCCGCAACTTACATATCTGGCCTGATCAAACAGTCCAACATAACAATAGATGAAATTGCTGAGAAACCAACGATAACGCCTATCCCTACATGGGAAATGCTAAATGCCACATTTGATCTCGATTATGCAAAAGTTAAAAAAGATGATAATGTCAACATTACGCTATCCACAGCTTGTGAACACATCGATGAAAAGTACAGTACCCACCTCCACATTTTTACCGATGGGTCAGTCTTAGCAAACCAGAGCGCTGGAGCAGCCTTTTATGTTCCAAAATTTAACATTAAAAAGTCTTTTTTCATTGGGGCAAATGTATCTATATATACAGCAGAATTGGTCGCTGTTGTTCAAGCGTTGCATTATTTAATAAGCCTTCGGCCTGTGTCATTCAAAGTAGTTCTCTTTGTTGATTCAAAATCTGTATTATATGCCTTACAGTCTTTTGATACAGACACAAGACCTGACTTAATTATTGAGGCAAATCATCTAATACATTGTTTAAAGATAAATGGTTCGGAAATCAATTTATGCTGGGTGCCTTCTCATGTTGGTCTTCATGGCAACAACGTAGTTGACAGAGCAGCTAAATCCGGTGCCCTCCATTCTGAAAATTCCATAGAATTACATGTTAACACCTCGGTAAAAGAAGCTTACAACTCGCTAGAATTAGCATCATGGATTCGATTTCATGAACATTTAAATGAAAAATTTGTGTCTCAAAAAAGAATCAAACTTTCAGTTCAAAATATCTGTAAAAATTTGCAGTATTCCTCGTTATATCATTTGAGATTAATTGTTATGACATATTTTCGCATTCAACTGAACGCTTTGAAAACAAAATATTGTAACAACGTTTTATGTATTTGTGGCGAACAATTCACATTGTATCACTGTTTGTTTTACTGCAGAAAGCTTCATTCCTTTTTACCAAAGACGTTTACACAAGGAAACTATCTTGAAACGCATTTTAAAGAAGTAGTATCGGATCAAGTTTTGTTAGTTAAAATTTCAGAATCATTGGTTCACAGTCCTGTTAATGCGTTACTTTAAGATTATTATTATAATTATGATTATTTTTGTTTTGTTTTGTTTTTATGACGATTTTTCTTTTACATTATTGATGTTAGCGTTGTTCTAGTTTCATTTCTCTGTTCATCCACATCCTTTTTCTTAAGACCTTGCCGCTTCCTTTTAATTTTTTTTACGTCCCTTACTCTGTTCCCCTCTCCCCTCCACACCCCCCCCCCCCTTATTTCATCCTCTATGCCATTTTTCCCCGTCTAATATCACTTATAGTGAAAAGACGTTAAATCAAGCAACGAACACACACACACACACACACACACACACATACACACACACACACACACACAAACACACACACACATACGCACTCACACACGCACGCACGCACGCACACACGCACGCACATACACATACATGCACTCACGCATCGAGAGTTTGTGAGAAAGAGAGAGAGAGTCAGGCAGTCAGTCAGTCAGACAGACAGACTGACTGACTGACTGACTGACTGAGAGACTAAGAGATAGATAGACAGACAGACAGGCAGGCAGACTTACAGATAGACAGACAGACAGACAGACAGACAGAAAGAAACAGACAGACAGACAGACAGACAGAGTGAGACAGAGATAGATAGATAGATAGACAGATAGAGAGAGAGAGAGAGAGAGAGAGAGAGACAGACAGACACAGACAGACAGACAGACAGACAGAATGAGAGAGACGTACCCCCAAAAACAACAACAAGAACAAGAACAAAAAACCACCACCACCAACAACAAAAGGTGTTAACACATGTCTTTATTACACAATTTTGTTTTATCTGGAACTTAGTTGCATTCAGATACACAACAGTACTTCAACTGAAGGGGAGCGAACCCTGGAACCTCGAGTTTATTTCTTGGCAGGGGAACGTCTTAACCATTCTGCCACTGTTCTCTAATCTTTTACAGCGTGGTATAATGCCTGAGTATGGTGTTTGTATCCTAGGGTGTATGTGTGAGTGCACATAGTTCAGTTGTTCTGCGGTAATACAGACGTGTAATGATGATGATAATAAAGACGACTTGTTCAGTATAGATAGCCATTCAGTGCACACATCAGATCAAAGGTATGTAACGTAACTGACGTACATAATTTACTGGTAGTTGATTTGTTTGCCGGTCTCGCAGTGTCAAGGACAGTCAACTCAGTTGCTATAATAAGCATGTGACAGTCGCAGAACAGTCGCCAACACCCGCTGGCACTGTGTTCGGGCAGAGATATGGAAAGAGATCGACCAGCAGCGCGGCACTGATGTGAATATATATATATATGTTCCTTTTTTGAAGGTAAGATACACACATACACACGTCATTTACATGTAACCAGGATTATTTCAGTGGTAGGCTGATAAAATACCAGTATAAAATATAGCCTTGGTAAAGCATAGTCAAGGTAGGGCCTCAGGACCTGACCAGCTGACGGGTTTATGTGCAGGCTTAAGGCTTGTGCCATGATCACCATACACATGGCACCTGTGACGTTAGTGCAAATGGAATTTGTTCTGAGTGTGGAGACGTCGTCTTGAAAAACTGAAAACTGAACCCCAGCCATCTGTGTAAAACCATATCGGTGTTGTGACCACCTCAAAACATGACACAGCACCTCGTTGACTCAGAGGAAAAAAATCCCTGGAAATGAAAATGAAGAACACATATCAATGCTTTCACGTACATAATCTAACAATACACTCCTACACTCCTGGCATTTGCCATTACGCCCAATTTACCAATAGGGGTTAAAAAAACTGAATACAAAAGTTCATATAACTAAAGACACTAGAACATGTGCAAAAACGGGCGTAATTTACCGAAAATCACTTCTGTACACCCCTTTGCTTAGAACCAAAAAGCAGTTAAAACATGTAGGCCTACCCAGTTATCAATACTAATAGAAAATATGTAAGCCTTTATTGAACACATGTAAGCAAACAGATCATCAAGACAGAAAATGATAGAAAGAGAAGACAGAAAGCAAAGGAACAAGGCAGAAAACAAAGAGAGTGACAGAAAAGAGGAAATTTCAAGTACAGAATTTTCAGAAGATGGGGATACTATTCATACTGAAAGAGCCTCTGGCATCTCCACAGGAATCACAAGGTCTTTTATGGATAAGAGATATTGGACATCCAATAGATCATGTCAGCGTCAGTAGCTTATGC
>JAPXFY010001657.1:17500-20000 GCA_030674185.1 Monoplex corrugatus | reverse complement strand
CAGCTTATTTTTTCATATGTCATGCCACCCCCACTCCCCTCCTCTCCATTTAAAGACCTTGCCAGAGCATAGGGATGACAGTTTGTGCAGGGCCAAGGAGTCTGACAGCGGCTGGTAGATTTAAGTGTAGCGTATATCGAATTGCCTGAGTGTGATGTATCACATATGAACTCCACACTCCAGACTGTGGTATTCAGTGAATGGTAGTCTGTGTGAATGATATTATCCTGCTGTCTTCAGATGATATGCCCAATCCATTCCATCGGTTTTTCTCTGTCTCTGTCTCTATCTGTCTCTTTCTCTCTCTCTGTCTGTGTCTCTGTGTCTGTGTCTCTCTATCTCTCTGTCTGTGTCTGTCTGTCTATCTGTCTGTCTGTCTGTCTCTCTATCTCTCTCTATCTACCTCTGTCTATCTGCCTGTCTGTCTACCTGTCTGTCTGTCTGTCTGCTTGTCTGTCTGTCTGACTCTCTTTCTCTCTCTTTGTCTATCTGTCTGTCTGTCTGTCTCACCCTTTCTCTCTCTCTCTGTCTCCGTCTGTCTGTCTGTCTGTCTCTCTCTGTCTCCCTCTCTCTCTCTTTAAACCAAGAGTTCAGAAAGGCAAAAGGGCTAACTGGATCTCAAGGTGAGGGACCTGGGAAATCAACCTATCTCTCCGACAGCGTTTTGCCAGGGCAGCATGTATTCGTGTGTGTGTGTGTGTTGTGTGTGTGTGTGTGTGTGTGTGTGTGTGTGTGTGTGTGTGTGTGTGTGTGTGTGTGTGTGTGTGTGTGTGTGTGTTGTGGTGTTGTGTGTATGTGTATGTGTGTGTCTGTGTGTGTGTGTGATGTGTGTGTGTGTGTGTGTGTGTGTGTGTGTGTGTGTGTGTGTGTGTGTGTGTGTGTGTGTGTGTCTGTCTGTCGGGCGTGCATAACTGCATGAGTGTACGTGTGAGTTGGTTACTGTGCGTGTATGTAGGTCGTATGTGTGTATGGGTATGGGTATGGTTATGGCTCTGTGTGTGTGTGTGTGTGTGAGAGAGAGAGAGAAAGAGAGAGAGACAGAGACAGAGACAGAGACAGAGACAGAGACAGAGACAGAGAGAGAGAGAGAATATGTATGTGTGTGTGCGTGCGTGCGTGCGTGTGTGAGTGTATGTGTGTGTGTGTGTGTGTGTGTGTGTGTGCGCCCGAGCGCAATTACGTGAGTGTGTGTGTGTGTGTGCATTTGCATGAGAAAGAGATAGAGGAAGAAAGAGAGAGAGAGAGAGAGAGAGAGAGAGAGAGAGAAAGAGAGAGTGAGAAAGAGAGAGAGAGCATGTGAGTGTGTATGTGTCAAATGTGTGTTTGTTTGTGTGCGTGTGTGTGTAAATTTGCGTGTATGTGTGTGCGGTGTGCTCTGAATATTGTATAATCAATCCATCAATCAATCAACCAATCAACCAGTCATTCAGTCATTTAACAAATACAAATAAGTATCACAAACCAATTTACAAAAATGAACCATTTATTCACAAAATGCGACAAATTCCAAAAATACAGAAATAACATTTGCCAATTATTCGACATAAATTAAAAAAAATAAGATTCTTTCGTACTTTGAGCACCATACATTATTATCTCAGCTGTCAGAACATAATGGTTCCTCTGGCAGCGCTTACACTGACAGAGATTTATATTTTGCCAACCACTTGGCTGAGAAACATAGTGTTTAACCCTTTGACTCCCACACCCTATCCGCCAGCTTCCTGCAGGAAGCTGGTGGATAGAGTGAGAGAGTCAAAGGGTTACGTTTTTGCTTTTCCATCCTGGTTGACGATGCAGGGTTCTGATGGACAACGTGCTGGAGTCAAAGAGTTAAAACGCTGTAGGATTAGCACAATGGTAACTGTATGTGGACAGACTACTCATGTGTCTCACACAATTTGACACGCTTGTTGAACCAAACCAGATGGACTGCTAACAGTGACTAACACTGATCTCTCAGAGAACAAAACGAAACAAAACAAAACGAAACGAAAACGGATGAACTTTCGATTTTTCTTTTAGTTTGTGTTTGTATATGTTCTTCACAATCGGCACCCATACATACAGACAGACGCACACACTCAGTATACTCTCTCTGTTTCTGCCTGCCTGCCTGCCTGCCTGCCTGCCTGCCTGCCTGCCTTTTTGTCTGTCTGTCTGTCTGTCTGTCTCTCTCTCTCACACACTCACACACAATCTCTTGTTCTCTGTCTCTGTCACTGCCCTCGTTTGTCTTTCTCTGTCTCTGTCTCTCTGTGTGTCTCTGTCTCTCTCTCTGTCTGTCTCTCTCTCTGTCTGTCTCTGTCTTTGTCTCTGTCTCTCTGTTTCTGTCTCTGTCACTGCCCTCGTTTATCTTTCTCTGTCTCTGTCTCTCTGTCTCACTGCCTCTCTGTGTCTGTCTCTGTCTCTCTCTCTGTCTCTCTCTCTGTCTCTCTGTGTCTGTCTCTGTCTCTCTGTCTCTCTGTCTCTCTTTCTCTGTCTCTCTGTCTCTGTCTCT
>JAPXFY010001656.1:30000-33742 GCA_030674185.1 Monoplex corrugatus | reverse complement strand
GGGAAGACAGAAAGGCTCGTGGACCATAGGTATTGAGCTTAGTGCGTGGAAAGCGAAAAGTTCAGAGGATCGGAGGCAGAGCGGAGGGTACATGAGGGAACATAGATCTCAAGTAGGCTTGACAGGTAATCGGGGGCTGCGTTATTGAGGCTTTTGTAGCACATGGTGTCTAGTTTGCACTGTATGCGTTTTGATACAGGGAGCCAGTGAAGTTGTGCAAGGAGAGGAGATATGTGGTCAGCTTTTTCTTTTTTTAGTACAAGGCGTGCAGCATTGTTTTTGAATGCGCTGCAGGATGTGAATGGTGGGGCAGGAAGACCAGACAGGAGTGAATTGCAATAGTCAATGCGAGACATTATGAAGGAGAGAACGAGTTTTGCAGTTGTTTCGACAGAGAGATACTTCCTGATCAGGTGAACGATGGAGATGATAGTAGCAAGATCTGGCAGTTTGAGAAACAAAGTTGTTCATGGAGAGGGTAGAGTCAATGCAGACACAAGGTTTTTAGCTGAATCAAAAATTGGGACTGATGTGTTACATAATGGGAGAGAAAGAGGAGGCAGCTGAGAAATTTTCTGACGGGTGCCAATGAGGATAGCTTCTGTCTTTTCGTCATTAAGCTGAAGTTTGTTGAACGTCATCCAGTTCTTAATGCCCGAGTAACACTCAGTGGTGCGAGTCAAGAGGCGCTGTATATTGTCTGATGTGTCACTGTCTAGAAGTTGGGTGTCATCAGCATAGAAGTGGTGTTTTATTAGAGTGGGAGTTGATGATGGTGGACAGGGGGAGGTGTTAAAGAATGAAAAGAACAGGGCCAAGGACAGATCCTTGTGGAACACCACAGGTCAGGTATGCAGGTTGAGAGTAAGTGCCATTAATGAGAAACAGTTTGTTTTCTGTTTGATAGATATGAAGTGAACCAGGAGAGAGCAATGTCAGAGATGCCAAAAGTATGATGAAGTCTAGAAAGGAGAATATCATGATCTATAGTATCAAAGGCTGCAGACAGATCAAGGAGTGTGAGGAGAGAGACTTTGCCAGTATCAGTTGCAAGGAGGAGATTGTTGAAAATGTGTAGCAGGGCAGTTTCAGTGCTACGGCACTGGCGGTAGGCTGACTGGAAAGGATTGAGGAGATTGTTGGCAGACAGGTGAGAGTTCAGCTGGTTGAGGACAACTTTTTCGATGAGTTTTGACAAGAAAGAGAGATTAGAGATAGGCCGGTAATTTTTCAGTTCATTTGGGTCTAAATTTTATTTCTTGAGGAGAGGGTGAACAATAGCAGACTTGAAAGAATCTGGGACAGTTCCAGTTTGAAGAGAAGTGTTGATGATGTCAGTGATGAATGGGAGGAGAGTAGGGAGACAGTCAGAGTAGAGAGAGAACCTGGAAGAGGATCCAGTTCGCAGGTTTTGAACGACATGGATCTGATTGTGTTGAGAATTTCTTCTTGTGAGACTGGGGTAAAAATAGTAAGAGGTGTACCAGAGAAGGAAGGGTCAGGTGGGCATGGTTGACAGGGTGTCCTGTCAAGCCTGTCACGAAGAGTTTGTATTTTGGTGGTGAAATACTTGGAGAATACAGATGGGAGTTCTTCATTTGTGTGTTTTGTTGGGAGAGGTAAATCTTTTCGTGTGCCAAGGAGATGATTCATGGTTGTAAAGAGTTCTCTTGAAGAAGAGGCATTCAGGATTTTGGTTTGGAAATAGCTTGTTTTTGCAGATGCAATGAGGGTGGATACTTTTGTTTTAGAGGCTTGGAAAAGTTGCCTATGTACAGTGAGTTTGGATTTGCGCCAGCGGCGCTCTGCTCTGCGGCGGGCACGTTTTGCACAGGCACTCTCATGAGTGAGCCAGGGGGTAGGGGGGCGGTCAGGTAAAAGACGGGTTGTGGCTGGAGCATGAGTGTCCAGAAGATGGTGGAGAGTAGTATAGAATTCATCGGCAAGGTTATGTGACTTTTCAGAAAGGAGGCGGGAGGCATCAGATGAAAATGTGGAGGGGTCAATAGATTTGAGATTGCGTCGAGTCACTGTGCGCGTGTTACGGGAAGGAGGAGAAATGTCAAGAGTACAGAGAATTGCAGATGGTCAGATGGAAGGGCTGAAGTTAGACGAGTAGAAAGAATTAGGCAGTTGTCAGTAGCTGAATTGTGGTGATCACGAGAAATGATCCAGTCAAGAATGTGACCTTTTTGATGGGTTGGTTCAGAAATATGTTGTGTCATATTGTGATTGGACAGAAAGTTGATGATATGTCTTGTGTCATAACGGTGAGTGTTGTCGTAGTGGACATTGATGTCAACTAGAATGATGAGATTTCCAGGTAAGAGGCAGTAGTAATCAAGTAGTTGGTCAAAGTCAGAGAGAAATATGGATGTGGTGAGCTTGTTGGCAGAGCTACGTAGAGGTCGATAGACACAGGAGAAGGTGATGGGGTGAGGGGTGGATTGGAAGGATACTTCAATGTGCTCGATATATATATATCCCCTTCTTCTTCTCTCTCTCTCTCTCTCTCTCTCTCTCCCTCCCTCTCTCTCTCTCTCTCTCTCTCTTTCTCCCATCTCTCTCTCCTCCGTTTCTTCTCTCTCTCCCACCCTCCTTCCCTCTCTCTCTCCCTTCTTCTCTCCTCTCTTCCTCCATCTCTCTTTCTCTCTCTCTCCCTCTCTCTCTCTCTCTCTCTCTCTCTCTGTGTGTGTGTGTGTGTGTGTGTGTGTGTGTGTGTGTGTGTTGTGTGTGTGTGTGTGTGTGTGTGTGTGTGTGTGTGTGTGTGTGTAAAAAATAACATCGAAAGTTACAATTTTAGTAACGTGATTATATTCATGGTAAAATATATGTGAATCACAACAAGCCCCTGTCCTTCCCATTCCATTACTTATCTTATTGTGACCTAAGGCCGATGTATGTTGACAGTTCTCTTTCCCTCTCTCCCTCCTCTCTCTCTCTCTCTCTCTCTATCTTTATCTCTCTCTCTCTCTCCTTGTCTCTCTTTCTCTCTCTCTCTCTCTCTCTCTCTCTCTCTCTCTCTCTCTCTCTTCTCTCTCTCTCTCTCTGACAGCTTGACTGAGAGAAGGGAAGAACAAAGGGAAATAAGGAGATTACACAGTCACAGTCGGTACTCTCCCTTCCAAGGATGTCTTCATGACCCTTCAACATTGTTTATATCACAGACATTGGCAGCAATGTGAGCAGAGATCCTGATTCCAGAAGATTTATTCATTCTGGGTCGACGGTGGAGATAGTCAAGCTGGTAAAACGTTGGACTTACAATTGGAAGGTCTGGGTTCTATACTGCCCGGGTACAAAGTCCTGTCTGCGGATGGTGGGTCTCACCTGTCGGCGTCACCGGGTTCGGTGTTGGCCGCTGCATATCTGGACACTACCATCTCCCTCCAGGCCGCTCTGTCTTGACTTTGGTGGACAATTTCTTGACTATTTAGGCCACTGACGTTGGTTATGTTCTCGATGTATGAGATTCGGGGTCTGAAATTCTTCCTTTTTGCACTGGTTTTTTTTTTTTTTTTTTTTTTTTTTTTCTTAAAAGATGGTTGCCATGAGGTCCGTGTTCTTGTTGCATGACACATAGCCAATGTATTTTAATCTTCTCTTGTTGATGTCTGCTAGTAGTTTTCTGGTGGTATCAAGTTCTTCCCGGAAACTTTCATTACTTTTTTCTGTCTGTCCATTTGACACGTAGTCGTCTCCGATAAAACCATATCTCTGCTGCCTCAATTCTTCCGCTATC
>JAPXFY010001656.1:17500-25000 GCA_030674185.1 Monoplex corrugatus | reverse complement strand
AACATCCATATACACAACACACAACAACAAAACACATCATGCACACACACTCTCAATAACATCCATATACAACACACACAACAAAACACATCATGCACACACTCTCAATAACATCCATATACAACACACACAACAAAAACATATCATGCACACAATCTCAATAACATCCATATACAACACACAACAACAGAAACAAATCATGACACACTCTTATAACATCCATATACAACATACAACAAAACACATCATGCACACACACTCTAATAACATCCATATACAACACCACACAAAAACAACACATGCACACACATCTCAATAACATCCATATACAACACACAACAAAAACATATCATGCACACACACTCTCAAAACATCCATATACAACACACACAAAAACAATCATGCACATCTCTCAATAACATCCATATACAACAACAACAAAAACATATGCACACACACTCTCAATAACATCCATATACAACACACAACAAAAAACATATGCACACACACTCTCAATAACATCCATATACAACAACAACAACAAAAACACATATGCACACCACTCTCAAAACATCCATATACAACACACAACAAAAAATATCATGCACAACACTCAATAACATCCATATACAACACACAACAAAAAACACATCATGCACACACACACTCAATAACATCCATATACAACACACAACAACAAAACATATCATGCACACACACTCTCAATAACATCCATATACAACACACAACAACAAAAACACATCATGCACACACACTCTCAATAACATCCATATACAACACACAACAACAAAAACACATCATGCACACACACTCAATAACATCCATATACAACACACAACAACAAAAACACATCATGCACACACTCTCAATAACATCCATATACAACACACAACAACAAACACATCATGCACACACACTCTCAATAACATCCATATACAACACACAACAACAAAACACATCATGCCACACACTCTCAATAACATCCATATACAACAACACAACAAAAACACATCATGCACACACACTCAATAACATCCATATACAACACACAACCAAAAACACATCATGCACACACACACTCTCAATAACATCCATATACACACAACAACAAAAACAATCATGCACACACACTCTCAATAACATCCATATACAAACACACAACAAAAACATATCATGCACACACACTCTCAATAACATCCATATACAACACACAACAACAAAAACACATCATGCACACACACTCTCAATAACATCCATATACAACACACAAACAAAAAACACATCATGACACACACTCTCAATAACATCCATATACAACACACAACAAAAACATTCATCATCACACACACTCTCAATAACATCCATATAAACAACACACAACAAAAACAATCATGCACACACACTCTCAATAACATCCATATACAACACAACAACAAAAACATCATCATGCACACACACTCTCAATAACATCCATATACAACACACAACAAAAAACAATCATGCACACACACTCTCAATAACATCCATATACAACACACAACAAAAACACATCATAGCACACACTACTCAATAACATCCATATACAACACACAACAACAAACACATACAGCACCACACTCTCAATAACATCCATATACAACACACAACAACAAAAACACATCATGCACCACACTCTCAATAACATCCATAATACAACACACAACAAAAACACATCATGCACACACTCTCAATAACATCCATATACAACACACAACAACAAACAATCATGCACACACACTCTCAATAACATCCATATACAAACACACAACACAACAAAAACAATCATGCACACACCTCAATAACATCCATATACAACACACAACAACAAAACATATCATGCACACCACTCTCAATAACATCCATATACAACACCAACAACAAAAACACATCATGGACACACTCTCAACAACATCCATATACAACACACAACAAAAACATATCATACACACACACTCTCAATAACATCCATATACAACACACAACAAAAACACATCATCACACCACTCTCAACCCAACATCCATATACAACACACAACCAAAACATATCATGCACAACACACTCCACAACATCCATATACAACACACAACAAAAAATATCATCACACACACACTCTCAACAACATCCATATACAACACACAACAAAAACAATCATGCACACACACTCTCAATAACATCCATATACAACACACAACAAAAACATATCATACCACACACACACTCTTCAATAACATCCATAATACAACACACAACAAACAACATATCATACACACACACTCTCAATAACATCCATATACAACACACAACAAAAACACATCATACACACACACTCTCAACAACATCCATATACAACACACAACAAAAACACATCATACACACACACTCTCAACAACATCCATATACAACACACAACAAAAACATATCATACACACACTCACACTCCATACAACATCCAATATACAACACCACAACAAAAACACACAATACACACACACTCTCAATAACATCCATATACAACACACAACAAAAACATATCATACACACACACTCTCAATAACATCCATATACAACACACAACAACAAAATCACATCATACACACACTCTCTCAATAACATCCATATACAACACACAACAAAAACACATCATACACACACTCTCAACAACATCCATATACAACACACAACAACAAAAACATATCATGCACACACTCTCAACAACATCCATATACAACACACAACAACAAAAACACATCATGCACACACTCTCAACAACATCCATATACAACACACAACAACAAAAACACATCATGCACACACTCTCAACAACATCCATATACAACACACAACAACAAAAACACATCATGCACACACACTCAATAACATCCATATACAACACACAACAACATCCTTGTTGCAGCAAGCTGCTGGATAGGATGAGGAAGTCAAAGGGTTAATTTTTTTTGCTTTGGTAGCATGGTTGACAATGCAGAATAATGATGGACAGGGTGCGGTAGTCGAAGGCTTAAAGCCCATCTGTACTGTGAATTCTTGTTTGAATGAATTTTGTTCATACTGACCCTCCCCCATCCTGTTTTAGTGTGTTTCTGTTGTGTGTTGTATATGGATGTTATTGAGAGTGTGTGCATGATGTGTTGTTGTTGTGTGTTGTATATGGATGTTATTGAGAGTGTGTGCATGATGTGTTTCTGTTGTGTGTTGTATATGGATGTTATTGAGAGTGTGTGCATGATGTGTTGTTGTTGTGTGTTGTATATGGATGTTATTGAGAGTGTGTGCATGATGTGTTGTTGTTGTGTGCTGTATATGGATGTTATTGAGAGTGTGTGCATGATGTGTTGTTGTTGTGTGTTGTATATGGATGTTATTGAGAGAGTGTGTGCATGATGTGTTTTTGTTGTGTGCTGTATATGGATGTTATTGAGAGTGTGTGTGCATGATGTGTTTCTGTTGTTGTGTGTTGTATATGGATGTTATTGAGAGTGTGTGTGCATGATGTGTTTCTGTTGTTGTGTGCTGTATATGGATGTTATTGAGTGTGTGTGCATGATGTGTTTTTGTTGTGTGTTGTATGTGGATGTTATTGAGAGTGTGTGTATGATATGTTTCTGTTGTGAGTTGTATATGGATGTTATTGAGAGTGTGTGTGTATGATATGTTTTTGTTGTTGTGTTGTATATGGATGTTATTGAGAGTGTGTGTATGATATGTTTCTGTTGTGAGTTGTATATGGATGTTATTGAGAGTGTGTGTGTATGATATGTTTTTGTTGTTGTGTTGTATATGGATGTTATTGAGAGTGTGTGTATGATATGTTTCTGTTGTGAGTTGTATATGGATGTTATTGAGAGTGTGTGTGTATGATATGTTTTTGTTGTGTGTTGTATATGGATGTTATTGAGAGTGTGTGTGTATGATGTGTTTTTGTTGTTGTGTGTTGTATATGGATGTTATTGAGAGTGTGTGTGCATGATGTGTTGTATATGGATGTTATTGAGAGTGTGTGTGCATGATGTGTTGTATATGGATGTTATTGAGAGTGTGTGCATGATGTGTTGTTGTTGTGTGTTGTGTATGGATGTTATTGAGAGTGTGTGCATGATATGTTTCAGTTGTGAGTTGTATATGGATGTTATTGAGAGTGTGTGCATGATGTGTTTCTGTTGTGTGTTGTATATGGATGTTATTGAGAGTGTGTGCATGATGTGTTTCTGTTGTGTGT
Source organism: Monoplex corrugatus (assembly GCA_030674185.1). NCBI lineage: Eukaryota > Metazoa > Mollusca > Gastropoda > Littorinimorpha > Ranellidae > Monoplex > Monoplex corrugatus. The sequence continues at coordinate 20,702 of JAPXFY010001656.1, read as the reverse complement.
TGTATATGGATGTTATTGAGAGTGTGTGTGCATGATGTGTTGTTGTTGTGTGTTGTATATGGATGTTATTGAGAGTGTGTGCATGATGTGTTTTGTTGTGTGTTGTATATGGATGTTATTGAGAGTGTGTGCATGATGTGTTTTTGTTGTTGTGTGTTGTATATGGATGTTATTGAGAGTGTGTGTGCATGATGTGTTTTTGTTGTTGTGTGTGTTGTATATGGATGTTATTGAGAGTGTGTGTGCATGATGTGTTTTTGTTGTGTGTTGTATATGGATGTTATTGAGAGTGTGTGTGCATGATATGTTTTTGTTGTTGTGTGTTGTATATGGTTGTTATTGAGAGTGTGTGTGTATGATGTGTTTTTGTTGTGTGTTGTATATGGATGTTATTGAGTGTGTGTCCATGATGTGTTTTTGTTGTTGTGTGTTGTGTATGGATGTTATTGATTGTGTGCTTGATATGATTTTGTTGTGTGTTGTATATGGATGTTATTGAGTGTGTGCATGATGTGTTTTTGTTGTTGTGTGTTGTATACGGATGTTATTGAGAGTGTGTGCATGATGTGTTTTTGTTGTGTGTTGTATATGGTTGTTATTGAGAGTGTGTGTATGATGTGATTTTGTTGTTGTGTGTTGTATATGGATGTTATTGAGAGTGTGTGTATGATGTGTTTTTGTTGTGTGTTGTATATGGTTGTTATTGAGAGTGTGTGTATGATGTGATTTTGTTGTTGTGTGTTGTATATGGATGTTGTTGAGAGTGTGTGCATGATATGTTTTTGTTGTTGTGTGAGGGAGTCAAACGGTTAAGTTATTGCAGTTGGTGGATACGGTGCAGGAGTCAAAGGGTTAAGTTGGGTCTTAAAAGAGGAAAGGTTAGGCAAATTTTGTCAATCAAAGGGCAGATAAATCCATATAAAAGATCCAAAATAGGCATGTGCGTGTTCGTTCGTTCGTTCGTTCGTTCTCGTTCGTTATTTCTTTTAACGTCTATTCACATAATTATGTGCTTTTAGAAAAAAGGCCAAGGTAAATAAGATAAGATAGAAGAGATAAGATGCGATGAGATAGATGAGATGAGATAAGATGAGATAACATAGATAGAAGAGATAAGATGAGATAACATAGATAGAAGAGATAAGATGAGATAACATAGATAGAAGAGATAAGATGCGATGAGATAGATGAGATGAGATAAGATGAGATAACATAGATAGAAGAGATAAGATGAGATAACATAGATAGAAGAGATAAGATGAGATAACATAGATAGAAGAGATAAGATGAGATAACATAGATAGAAGAGATAAGATGAGATAACATAGATAAAAGATAAGATGAGATAACATAGATAAAAGAGATAAGATGAGATAACATAGATAGAAGAGATAAGATGAGATAACATAGATAGATGAGATAAGATGAGATAACATAGATAGATGAGATAAGATGAGATAACATAGATAGATGAGATAAGATGAGATAACATAGATAGATGAGATAAGATGAGATAACATAGATAGAAGAGATAAGATGAGATAACATAGATAAAAGAGATAAGATGAGATAAGATAAAGAGGTGTCTATGGGGAAAATGAATCTATGATATCATAAAAGCATCGTACCATATAAGGTAAAACGTATGTGCGTGTGTCTGGTGTGTGTGTGTGTGTGTGTGCGTGTGCATGTGTGTATTTGTGTGATGTGCCTCTGTGTGTGTGTGATGTGATTGTATGTGTGTGTGTGTGTGTGTGTGTGTGTGTGTGTGTGTGTGTGTGTGTGTGATGTGTGTATGTGTGTGTGTGATGTGATGTGTGTGTGTGATGTGATGTGTGTGTAATGTGTGTGTGTGTGATGTGTTTGTGTGATGTGTGTGTGATGTGTGTATGTGTGTGATGTGTGTCTGTGTGTCTGTGTCTGTGTCTGTGTGTGCGTCTGTGTGTGCGTCTGTGTGTGTGTCTGTGTGTGTTTCTGTATGTGGTGTGTTTGATTATACTCTACAGGTTCATACTTATGTATTTCAGCTCTTTTTCTCATCTTTTTACCCTTTGACGTTTCACCCTGTCCACCAACATCCTGCATTGTCAACCATGCTAGCAAAGCAAAAGACTTAACCCTTTGACTCCCTCACCTTGTCCGCCACCAGTTTCCTGCAGGAAACTGATGGATGGGATGAAGGAATCAAAGGGTTAAAGTTTTAGCAGTTGGTGAATAGGGTGCAAACGTCAAAGAGTTAAAGCAGAAATGCTCGGTAAAGCATTCTACAATTTAAACGTTTATGAGACGACAAGAAAATCTGCCACTTGATATAAATCTGACGTGTCCTTATCGACAACTTGACCTTTGTTGCTTACGTGAGGGAATTCACGACCATACACTATGTGTTGTACGAATCCGGTTCAAATCTCATGGGGTCCTATAAACAGGAGGATCTGAAACACGCCCTGCATGGTGAAAGATGAAAATAGTGTCTTAACCTTGACTTCTAAGAGCAGTGAAGTGGCAAAGTCTTCAACTATGGCAGTGACTCACAAGTGGGTTAGAAAATGCGGGAAGCAAAAAGAAATGAAATAAATAGTGATCATCATCATCATTCTCCTGCCCGTGATGGGCGTAGAGGAGAGATGAGAGACACTCTTGAAGCCAGCCGTCGCCAACCGGTCCTATCCTCCGCCTGTCGCACCAGCGTGGGGCCATCCAACCTGGTCCATTCTTTGATGTTGTCCATCCAGCATTTGGCTTGTCGTCCCCTTCGTCTGCCGCCTCCCAGTGTACCCTGGAGGACCGTTTTGGGCAGTGAGTTGTGGCGTGTGACATGCCCGAACCACGACAGCTTCCTGTTCTTGACTGTTGCCAGAAGGGGTTCTTGTGGGCCTGCGAGTGTTATTTGGCTCCACACAAAGTCGTTTGTCTTCCGATCTTGCCAAGAGATCCCGAGCAAGCGCCTGAAGCATTTAGTTTCAAACGTCTGGATTCTCTTGGTGGTCTCTGCTGTCATGGTCCAGCTCTCGCATCCATACAGCAGGATGGGGAGCACCAGGGACTTGTACAGCTTCATCTTCGATGGAAAGCCGATCTCTCTACTCTTCCAGATCTTGTTTAGCTTTACCATTGCTGCTGTTGCGATCGCTAGTCTGGTCTTGATTTCTGTTGTAGAGCGACCGTCTTTGGTGAGAGTGGCGCCAAGGTATTTGAAAGC
>JAPXFY010001656.1:0-12500 GCA_030674185.1 Monoplex corrugatus | reverse complement strand
TCTTACCATTCTTCTCAGAATCCACCTTTCAGCTTCCTCAATCTTGCTGTAACACTGCGTGTTGACTGTCCACGCTTTGCATACTGTACAGAGACTAATCACGACAAGGGAGATAACTACGTGACACCGACAAACAGGGAGATAACTATGTAAGTGGTACCGACAAGCATTATCGACGGAGTTGCTGTTCGTATCATTCACAGCAACGTGCAAAGTACGTGTTATCATAAAATAAGAAGAAAATCAGATCCGTTGTAGAGCATGTATCGTATGAGGTTAGTCTCCTGGATGTAGGCTACTTGCTGAGTGTTTGCAACCAATACGACGAAAGCACAACTGTAAGGCGTCATGTGATTGGCTACCTGACAATAGGAACCGGAAGAAAAACACGTAAAATGAATCAGAACGCGTATTTAATACAACCTGACAAGACACACACTCTCTCTTTCTCTCTCCCTTACTCACTCACACGCACTCACGACAAGGGAGAAAACTATGTAAGTGGCACCGACAAGTAGGGAGATAACTATGTAAGTGTCGTTTCTTGGTAGACTTACTCATCATAATCCAATTTCAAAATCAATCCTTTCATGCTGTGTTTGTCTCTTTTACTGTCCTACTTATTCCTTAAAATTAGTCAACGTATGCGTCATCATTACAGTCATCGTCTTACTTCTTACTTTCAGTTAGTCAACGTATACGTCATCATTATCGTCATCGTCTTACTTCTTACTTTCAGTTAGTCAACGTATACGTCATCATTATCGTCATCGTCTTACTTCTTACTTTCAGTTAGTCAACGTATGCATCACCATTATCATCATCGTCTTACTTATTTTCAGTTAGTCAACGTATGCATCACCATTATCATCATCGTCTTACTTCTTATTTTCAGTTAGTCAACGTATGCATCACCATTATCATCATCGTCTTACTTCTTATTTTCAGTTAGTCAACGTGTGCATCACCATTATCATCATCGTCTTACTTCTTATTTTCAGTTAGTCAACATATAATAATAATAATAATTACAATATTTATATAGCGCAAAATCTTGATAAAATCAAATCAAAGCGCTGAAGCAGACACACACGCAAGCACGCACGCACGCACGCACGCACACACACGCACGCACACACACGCACGCACACACACGCACGCACACACACACACACACACACACACACACACGCATGGCTATAAATGGGGAGAAAGAATAAAAGCAATAAAAGCAAGAATAAAAGCAATGGAAAATTATAGAGAGCATAGCATATACAATTATATATTATAACCATGTGATTCCCCTCCGAGCGGAGGCAGGCTGCAGAGGGGGGGGGGGGGGGTTGAGTGAGGTTAGGATTTTATGCGGAGGAGAAAAGGTGAGTTTTGAGAGCGGACTTGAAGGAGACAAAAGTAGGTTGCTGACGGACTGAGAGAGGAAGTTTGTTCCAGGAGAGTGGACCAGAAACAGAGAAGGCTCGTGGACCATAGGTATTGAGCTTAGTGCGTGGAAAGCGAAAAGTCAGAGGATCGGAGGCAGATTGGAGGGTACGTGAGGGAAGATAGATCTCAAGTAGGCTTGACAGGTAAACGGGGCTGCGTTATTGAGGCTTTTGTAGCACATGGTGTCTAGTTTGTACTGTATGCGCTTTGATACAGGGAGCCAGTGAAGTTGTGCCAGGAGAGGAGATATGTGGTCAGCTTTTTTCTTTTTGAGTACAAGGCGTACAGCATTGTTTTGAATGCGCTGTAGGATGTGAATGGTGGAGGCAGGAAGACCAGACAGGAGTGAATTGCAATAGTCAATGCGAGACATTATGAAGGAGAGAACGAGTTTTGCAGTTGTTTCGACAGAGAGATACTTCCTGATCAGCCTTATACGATGGAGATGATAGTAGCAAGATCTGGCAGTTTGAGAAACAAAGTTGTTCATGGAGAGGGTAGAGTCAATGCAGACACCAAGGTTTTTAGCTGAATCAGAAATTGGGACTGATGTGTTACATAATGGGAGAGAAAGAGGAGGCAGCTGAGAAAGTGAGGATAGCTTCTGTCTTGTCGTCATTAAGCTGAAGTTTGTTGAACGTCATCCAGTTCTTAATGTCTGAGTAACACTCAGTGGTGCGAGTCAACAGGCGCTGTATATTATCAGGTGAGTCACTGTCTTGAAGTTGGGTGTCATCAGCATAGAAGTGGTGTTTTATAGAGTGGGAGTTGATGATGGTGGACAGGGGGGAGGTGTAAAGAATGAAAAGAACAGGGCCAAGGACAGATCCTTGTGGAACACCACAGGTCAGGTATGCAGGTTGAGAGTAAGTACCATTGATGAGAACGGTTTGTTTTCTGTTTGATAGGTATGAAGTGAACCAAGACAGAGCAATGTCAGAGATGCCAAAAGTATGATGAAGTCTAGAAAGGAGAATACCATGATCAATGGTATCAAAGGCTGCAGACAGATCAAGGAGTGTGAGGAGAGAGACTTTGCCAGTATCAGTTGCAAGGAGGAGATTGTTGAGAATGTGTAGTAGGGCAGTTTCAGTGCTATGGCACTGGCGGTAGGCTGACTGGAAAGGATTGAGGAGATTGTTGGCAGACAGGTGAGAGTTCAGCTGGTTGAGGATGACTTTTTCAAGGAATTTTGCAAGAAAGAGAGATTAGAGATAGGCCGGTAATTTTTCAGTTCATTTGGGTCTAAATTGTGTTTCTTGAGGAGAGGGTGAACAATAGCAGACTTGAAAGAATCTGGGACAGTTCCAGTTTGAAGAGAAGTGTTGATGATGTCGGTGATGAATGGGAGGAGAGTAGGGAGACAGTCGGCGTAGAGAGAACCTGGAAGAGGATCCAGTTCGCAGGTTTTGAACGACATGGATCTGATTGTGTTGAGAATTTCTTCTTGTGAGACTGGGGTAAAAGTAGTAAGAGGTGTGCCAGAGAAGGAAGGGTCAGGTGGGCATGGTTGACAGGGTGTATGAAGTGAACCAAGACAGAGCAATGTCAGAGATGCCAAAAGTATGATGAAGTCTAGAAAGGAGAATACCATGATCAATGGTATCAAAGGCTGCAGACAGATCAAGGAGTTGAGGAGAGAGACTTTGCCAGTATCAGTTGCAAGGAGGAGATTGTTGAGAATGTACATCATCATTATCATCATCGTCTTACTTCTTACTTTCAGTTAGTCAACATTATCACCATTATCATCACGTCACTTCTTATTTTCAGTATCAACGTGTGATCCCTTATACATGTCTTACTTCTTATTTTCAGTTAGTCAACGTGTGCATCACCATTATCATCATCGTCTTACTTCTTACTTTCAGTTAGTCAACTATACATCACCATTATCATCATCGTCTTACTTCTTACTTTCAGTTAGTCAACATATACATCACCATTATCATCATCGTCTTACTTCTTACTTTCAGTTAGTCAACTATACATCACCATTATCATCATCGTCTTACTTCTTACTTTCAGTTAGTCAACGTGTGCATCACCATTATCATCATCGTCTTACTTCTTATTTTCAGTTAGTCAACGTGTGCATCACCATTATCATCATCGTCTTACTTCTTATTTTCAGTTAGTCAACGTGTGCATCACCATTATCATCATCGTCTTACTTCTTATTTTCAGTTAGTCAACGTGTGCATCACCATTATCATCATTACGTCCATTTCACTATCTTATTTTCAGTTAGTCAACGTGTGCATCACCATTATCATCATCGTCTTACTTCTTACTTTCAGTTAGTCAACGTGTGCATCAAGAGAAACCTAGAAGAAGACCCTGGATTAAAGGCTGGAGGGAAAATGATAAACAACATTCGATATGCAGATGACACCATGCTAATTGCAGAAAATGAAAGGGACCTACAAAACCTTGTGAATATACTAGCAATAGAAAGCAAAGATAAGGGGTTGGAACTAAACAGCAAGAAGACTGAGGTCATGGTGACCAGTAAATAAACATGAAATCCCCTCATGCAAAATAACAGCAAACGGCACAATCTTGATACAGGTTGATAAGTTTAAATATCTGGGAATGATCATTTCACCAGACGGCAGATGCACATCAGAAATAGCCAGCAGAATCGGCCAAGCCAAAACAGCATTCAAGAAAATGAAAAGTATTCTTACCAACAAATGCCTATTGTCACAAACCGCTAGCTTAATACGGTCTAGGGATTGCTAGCGGCTGGACATACTATTCAAACTTAGTATGAGCACTTCACATTTAGGTTTTGCATACAGGGTTGGAATCATTCACACACACTAATACCAACACCATACTACCATTACACAACCAAACCACCTTCCATTCATCCCATACACCATTAACCAACCTACCAAAACAGATCCATCAACCCACCCTATAACTAAACTGTACAAAAAAGACCAGTCTAAATGTTCAAGTCCCAACATTTATTTCTAAACAACAACAAAAACTAAGGCAAAAAATCCAACATTTCCCTTTCTCTCACTCTTCCTCACTCACGCACAAAGTCCACTTAAATTCACAAACACGGCTTCCCTACAACACATTACACATGGCCCTACAAATCATCATTGCCAGCTTCAACAACGTAATGGCCCTATAATGTCAGTCAGCTTCACTTAGCTCGGTTGCTGCGGGAAGCCCCGGTGATCGCCACCGCTACACTGCCTCCCCTGGTGCCCCTCCGGTCATACGCCTCAGCTCTTGTCCACTGAAGACTGGTACTGGACACTGGGGAATACTGGACACCACTGGTCCGCTCCTGTGGAATACTGGACACTGCTGGATATTGCTGGATCTGGGAAAGAGCACTCCAGTTACTCTCCCCTGTCACTCAACACTCCCCCATACTTTGTCCGAATCACCAGTTGGTGGCTCAGACAAAGTCGTTGGAAAGGGAACTCCCGGTTTCCCCCATCAACAACATTACACTAACAATCAATATTCAACATCACAAAATAATTCATCAACTCTTATAACAAGCTTACATAAACAAAAGTATTCCCTCTATGTGTGCATTAACCACCCAAACTCAACTCAGCCTACACCACACCTATAAGGGAAAAAAGAAATTAAACCTTAATATTTATTATAACAAAGAAAATTTAAATTTCCTTACCAATCTCTCCTGTGGATTAACACCGACCCCTTACTCCAGGGAATAATTATCCACGACAGTTATATCCACCATCACCAAAAGAAAAATATAGTTCCTTCAGCAGCACTGCCCAGCTGGTTCACTCCCATCCACACCTGTTGAACGAACCCGTTCCTTGGCAGAACCCTGCCCCTAGCCGAATCTACCGGCTTCACACAGTACCAAATGTACTAACCAATTAAACCAAATGCGGCCTATCCCCACGCTGGCTGTGGCGAGACTCCCGCCACTGGAACAATTCCCCAAAAACAATCTCCCCGGCCAGTCCAAAGCGCTAGATCAAAAGGGGAAAATCTTAACTTTCTGCATAAGAACGATCGACCTCGACCGTCGTTCCATACCTATGCAAATTAGGTAGATGGGCCGCTCCATCTAACATTTTGACGTCACAGGCGTCACCCTCCTTCCCCTTTTCACCTTATGGCTAGCTACTCTCTAACCCATAAAAGGAAACCCGTAAACAAAACGGGAAGTAATTAACTCCTAACGGTCCCTGCTGTACAAGAGTTGCAACCCTTAAATACCATTGTCACAGTCTGCTCGTGACAATCTCCCCCCAACTCAGGATGAAACTACAGTTTCACTCAGAAACCAACAATTGACTGATTCTCAGACTAATTCACCCGACTCAAAAAGTCGGCTCCCACATTCTCTTTCCCAGGAATCACCTGGACTGTGAAGGAATATGGCTGCAACAACAATGCCCACCTCATCAACCGACTATTGGTGTGCTTGGCTTTCTGCAGAAACGCCAAGGGTTGGTGGTCAGTTTGAAGGTAGAAATGCCTCCCATACAGGTAAGGTTCAAACTTTCCCAATGCCCACACCACAGCTAGACACTCCAACTCCACTGTGGCATAATTCCTTTCTGCCGTGGACAACTTCCGACTGGCATAATGTACGGGTCGCCACAACCCTTCTTCTTGGAGCAGAACGGCTCCAAGGCCTTCAGTCGATGCGTCTGTCCGTAACACGAAAGGTGCCTCTGGATCCGGCAGTTGGACCACTGGTTCACAGCTGAGCTGGTCTTTCAGAGTCCGGAAGGCTTTCTCGCAGCTTTCACTCCATGTGACTTGATTGGGACAACCCTTCTTAGTGAGGTCAGTCAGGGGAGCAGCCAGGGTAGAAAAGTTCGGAACGAACCTTCTGTAGTACCCAGCCAAACCCAGAAAGGACCGTACTTCTTTCTTCGTAGAAGGCCTAGGGGCCTCACGAATCCTCTCTATCTTGTCCTCCATAGGTTGCATTTTACCTCCACCCACCCGGTGACCCAGGAATTCCAACTCACTGAAGCCAATGAAGCACTTTGAAGGCCGGGCCGACAAGTTTACCTCATCCAGCCTTCCAAACAAAGCTTCAAGTGCCTCCAAATGTTGGGTCCACGTTTCCGTGGCAATGATCACATCGTCCATGTAGTTTTGGATGTCCTCCCGTTCCAATGGCCGCAACAATTGCCTCATCATGCGGCTAAAGACGGCCACAGCATTTTGTAGGCCAAAAGGCATCACCGTCCATTGGAATTGTCCAAGAGGGGAAGAAAAAGCAGTCTTTGGTCTGTCTTCCTCTCTGATCGGCACCTGCCAATACCCTTTTGACAGATCTATCTTGGACAGATATTTTGCTTTGCCAAGCTGACTGAATAGATATTCAGTGTCAGGTAAAGGCTCTGCATCGAATTCGGTCACTAGGTTCAGTTTCCGGTAATCAACACAGAATCGAACTGACCCGTCTTTCTTTGCCACCAACACAATGGGAGAATTGTAGGGTGAGCTTGCTGGTTCAATGACACCCAACCCAATCATGTCCTCCACCTCTTTCCGCACTATGGCCTGTTTTGCATGTGGGAGAGGGTATTGCTTGACCCTTACTGGAGTGGCTTCGCGCAAAGTCAACTCGAATTCTGCCAACTCCGTACGCAAAGGGAGATCGGTCACTACCCGTGACTTGCGTTTCAGGATCTGTGAAACCTGCTCATGCTGTTCTTTTGACAGAGCAGGCCCAAGATGCACATCCACAGCAGACTCTTCCTTTCGCAGGGGGCACAATGGAATCTCCTTGTCTCCCTGGGAAGTCCCTTCTCCCATCACCACAGCTACATGAGCGGTAGGACATCGACTAAGGCCCTCTTCACCCCTCTCGTGGTACAGTTTTAACAAGTTGGCATGATACAGCCTCAGTTTACCACCCACATTCACCCGGTAGTCAGCTTCACCAACCCTTTCAACCACTTCAAACGGCCCTTGCCAACTTGAAGCTTGTTGTGTCTGGCGGACAGCAGCAACAAAACCTTGCTCCTGGTTGGAATGTGCGAGACCGCGCCTTTTGATTGAAGTATTTGGCGTAGCGGCAGGAAGCCTTTTCCAGATTTTGCCGTGCCACAGCACAAGTCTCCTCCAGCCGGTTCCGGAGATCAATCACATACTGCGCTGTGGTCTTAACCTCCTCTGAAGCCTCCTCATCAGTCCACGCCTGTCTCAGAACAGTGAGAGGTCCCCGAACCGTTCGCCCGTATAGGAGTTCGAAGGGCGAAAACCCTAAACTCTCTTGGGGTGCCTCACGATAGGCGAACAGAAGGGCCGGCAGATACCGGTCCCAATGCCGAGGCTGTTCCTGACACAGCTTCTTCAGCATAGACTTGAGAGTGCCGTTCTAGCGTTCTACCAGCCCATTGCATTGAGCGTGGTAGGGAGTGGTGGTCAGGCCCTTGATCGACAACAGTCGGTTTACCTGGCCCATGACGTCACTGGTAAATTGGGTTCCCCTATCGGTCAACACCTCGGAAGGAATACCGACCCGTGACCAGATCCCAAACAACGCCTCCGCCACCCTCTCTGCTTCAATGGTTTTCAGAGGTACTGCTTCAGGGTACCGCGTGGCATAATCCACCACGGTCAATACATATCGATTTCCACTTTGCGCCGCTGGTAGGATTGGACCCACCAAATCTATCGCAACTCGATGGAACGGAGTGTCAATAAGTGGCATCCTCACCAGCGGAACCTTCTTGGTACGACCCCTCGCGGTCGTTTTCTGGCACAGATCGCAAGACAGGCAAAAGCGTCGCACATCTGCACAAATCCCTGGCCAGAAAAAATGTTGCCATATTCTTTCCAGGGTCTTCCTGGTCCCCAGGTGGCTTCCCATCAAGGATTCATGTGACAGCCTTAAAAGCTCCCGCCTGAACCTTACCGGAACTACCACCTGCCTGTAAGTTCCCTCCTTGCCAACATACTGACGGTACAAAATGCCCTTCTGCTCTTGGAAACTCACGCAGCCAGACTTCCCTGCCTGTCGAGATTCCCCCTTCTTGGCTAACAAGCGAAATCTATCCAGGGTTGCATCCCCCACCTGAGCGGCTTTGAGTTCACTTGGGGTGACTCCACCTATCTCTTCCATGGTAGGCTTGAAGAGGCCTGAACTTCTCCCTTGCGTGTTGAGCCCTCGTCACAACAGACACCCCACTGTACGCTACAACTTTGTAGACCGGGACGTCACTACATGAACCATCCTTCCCTACCGCCGTATTCCCTATCAGCAAGTCAACAATAGGGTCTCTCATTAGAATGGCCTTTGTAGTACCGGTGTAGAAGGGAGACTGGATTTCCACCCAAGCTAGGGGTAACTCCTCATTCCCACTGGAATCTGCCAGGGTAACCTTGGAGTACTCTCCAGTTCTCTGGTTCGGAGCCACCAGGCTTTCACGGACAACAAAGAGCTCAGCACCTGTATCCCGTAACGCTTGCACAGAGTGTGTTCCCACTGTGGCCACACAGTGCCCTATGAACTTCTTCTGTGAACATTTGCCACATAGTTCCCCCACCTGTCCTGAAGCTGGTTCGTGATGAATAGAGGTCACCACCGCCCTAATATTCTTCCCCTTTTCTTTTTTCCACTGTAGACAATCAGACTTCTTGTGGCCCTTTTTTTGACAGAAAAAGCACACTAACTCAGTCACCCGAGTAGGAATTGACCCCTTGGGCTCACTCCTCTGAACCACCCCTGGCTTAGACATCTTCTGTCCCTTCCGTGCCTCGTCATACACTTGGGCTAAGTCAGCCGCCTCCAGGACCGAGGTGGGTCGCCTCTCCCTAATAAAAGTAGCTAACTCTACAGACATTCCAGCTAGCAGCTGCTCCATCAGAAGCAAATCCCGAAGCTGCTCAAATGTAGCCCTCCTGCCTGACAACTCTAGCCAACGACTTAGCCAAAGCTGGAGGTTTGAAACATGGCGACGATATGAATCGCCTGGTTCCCTCTTTGCAGTCCAAAACTTGACCCTGTAGGTGTTGGCCGACACCTCAAACTTCAATAACAATGCCGCTTTGAGGTCATCGTAACTGCTTGCTTCCTCCTCAGAAAGCCCGGTATAAACCTCCCGTGCTTTCCCTTTCAAAAGTGTTCCCAACCGGATAGCCCATGTTTCTCGACTTCCCCCTTGCAGTTTTGCAAGCCGCTCGAATTGGCAAAGATAGCTATCAATACTATCCCCATCTTCAAAGAAGGGCATATCCAAATGTACCCTCTCGACTGTCCGCCCCCTCTCCTCAGACTGAACCGAGGATTGCCTCAGTGCCATCTCTCTCTCTCTCAATAACATCTCAGCTTGATGTTCACGCTCATGGAGAGCCCTGTCTGCACACTGCTGGACAAAACTAACCAAGTCATTTCCAGTTAGCCCCATCTTCTCTCCCTCCAACCTGTACTCTGACATAGGACTAATCCTTTCTGTCCCACCTGGCCGAACTGAATCCAGACCTAATCTCCTGCCCCGCCCCAATATTAGAGGAGTCGTATCTGGGGTTGGAAAAGCACTCTCTGCCATCTTACTAATAACCAAAATACCTTTACAACTCAATAATAACCCTTCCACCCGTACAAAATTCTTATCCCGGACGAGCCCCCAATTTGTCACAAACCGCTAGCTTAATACGGTCTAGGGATTGCTAGCGGCTGGACATACTATTCAAACTTAGTATGAGCACTTCACATTTAGGTTTTGCATACAGGGTTGGAATCATTCACACACACTAATACCAACACCATACTACCATTACACAACCAAACCACCTTCCATTCATCCCATACACCATTAACCAACCTACCAAAACAGATCCATCAACCCACCCTATAACTAAACTGTACAAAAAAGACCAGTCTAAATGTTCAAGTCCCAACATTTATTTCTAAACAACAACAAAAACTAAGGCAAAAAATCCAACATTTCCCTTTCTCTCACTCTTCCTCACTCACGCACAAAGTCCACTTAAATTCACAAACACGGCTTCCCTACAACACATTACACATGGCCCTACAAATCATCATTGCCAGCTTCAACAACGTAATGGCCCTATAATGTCAGTCAGCTTCACTTAGCTCGGTTGCTGCGGGAAGCCCCGGTGATCGCCACCGCTACACTGCCTCCCCTGGTGCCCCTCCGGTCATACGCCTCAGCTCTTGTCCACTGAAGACTGGTACTGGACACTGGGGAATACTGGACACCACTGGTCCGCTCCTGTGGAATACTGGACACTGCTGGATATTGCTGGATCTGGGAAAGAGCACTCCAGTTACTCTCCCCTGTCACTCAACACTCCCCCATACTTTGTCCGAATCACCAGTTGGTGGCTCAGACAAAGTCGTTGGAAAGGGAACTCCCGGTTTCCCCATCAACAACATTACACTAACAATCAATATTCAACATCACAAAATAATTCATCAACTCTTATAACAAGCTTACATAAACAAAAGTATTCCCTCTATGTGTGCATTAACCACCCAAACTCAACTCAGCCTACACCACACCTATAAGGGAAAAAAGAAATTAAACCTTAATATTTATTATAACAAAGAAAATTTAAATTTCCTTACCAATCTCTCCTGTGGATTAACACCGACCCCTTACTCCAGGGAATAATTATCCACGACAGTTATATCCACCATCACCAAAAGAAAAATATAGTTCCTTCAGCAGCACTGCCCAGCTGGTTCACTCCCATCCACACCTGTTGAACGAACCCGTTCCTTGGCAGAACCCTGCCCCTAGCCGAATCTACCGGCTTCACACAGTACCAAATGTACTAACCAATTAAACCAAATGCGGCCTATCCCCACGCTGGCTGTGGCGAGACTCCCGCCACTGGAACAATTCCCCAAAAACAATCTCCCCGGCCAGTCCAAAGCGCTAGATCAAAAGGGGAAAATCTTAACTTTCTGCATAAGAACGATCGACCTCGACCGTCGTTCCATACCTATGCAAATTAGGTAGATGGGCCGCTCCATCTAACATTTTGACGTCACAGGCGTCACCCTCCTTCCCCTTTTCACCTTATGGCTAGCTACTCTCTAACCCATAAAAGGAAACCCGTAAACAAAACGGGAAGTAATTAACTCCTAACGGTCCCTGCTGTACAAGAGTTGCAACCCTTAAATACCATTGTCACAGTCTGCTCGTGACACCTATCAATTAACATCAGGAAGAGAGTTCTTGAATGTTGTATAGAACCGATACTGTTATACGGTTGTGAGGCTGTTACATTTCAAAAAAAGAGACACACTCAATGTGAAAGTGCGATTGCGATAAGAGAAGTGTGACGTCAAAATGTGTCTGTCGGTTCAGCTACTGTCTGCTGCTGACCTGTTCCAGAGACTGAGCGGAGATAAGTTTTTCTCCAAGATTGACCTCAGCAAAGGGTACTGGCAAATCCCCATACCAGAAGATGTTCCCAAGACTGCTTTTGTCACTCCAGATGGGACTTATGACTTCCTCCGTATGCCGTTTGGGCAACGATGAAACGAGGCGTGAGGAAACTACTGGTGACGTGAAAGGTGTAATATTCTACTGGGACGACATTTTGGTCTATTCTAAACTGTGGACTGAACATTTAGAAATCCTCCGAGAGCTTTTCAAGCGAATGATAGCTGCCAACCTGACTGTTAGGCCCAGCAAGTGTGTTATTGGTGCAGACGATGTTGATTTCATTGGACATCACCTCCAGGAAGGAGTGAAAGGGGTCCTTGAAGACAACGTCAAGAAAATTGTGGAAGCACCTCGCCTCCAGACCAAGAAGCAGCTGAGATCTTTTCTTGGTTTGGTGGGGTTCTACAGGGAGTATATGTCCACTTTGCAACTGTGACAGCACCACTGTCAGACCTTCTGCGCAAGGGACAACCCAACCAGCTGAGTGGAGAGCAGCACAAGATCAGGCCTTCAGCACCGTCAAGGAGTTCCTGTCAAAAGAGCCAGTGCTACGATTACCTGATCCCTCAAAGACTTTTGTGCTCAGTGCTGACGCTTCTGACGACGGCATTGGTGCAGTGCTCATGCAAGAACATGAAGGGAAGCTGTTTCCTG
>JAPXFY010001655.1:0-33753 GCA_030674185.1 Monoplex corrugatus | reverse complement strand
CCTTTACAAAACGGGGCCTTCTTGTGTTCAATGCCACTGGACATACATACTGGCCTTCTTGTTTTCCCAATCTGTGACATACATACTGGCCTGTTTTGTGTTCATGCCAGCTTGAAAATACATACTGGCCTGTCTTGTGTTCAATGCCAGTCTGTGACATGCATACTGGCCTTCTTGTGTTCAATCCAGTCTGTGACATACAAACTGGCCTTCTTGTTTTCCCCAGTCTGTACAAACTCTGGCCTGTTTTGTGTTCAGTGCCAGTCGTGACATACATACTGGCCTGTCTTGTGTTAAAAGCCAGTCTTGACATACATACGGGCCTTTCTTGTGTTCAGACCATCTGTGACATACATCGGCCTTCTTGTGTTCAGTGCCAGTCTTGACTCTACGGGTTTTGTATTGTGTTCAGTGCAATCTGTGACATACAACGGGCCTGTCTTGTTTCAATACCGCGTGACATACTACTGGCCTGTCTTGTGTTCAATGCCATCTGGACATACAACTGGCCGTCTTGTTTTCAATACCAGTCTGTGACATATATTTGGCCTTCTTGTGTCAGCACCAGCCCCTGTGACATACATTCGCCTGTCTTGTGTTAAATACCAGCCTGTAACTACATACTGGCCTGTCTTGTTTTCAGTACCAGTCGGGGACAACATACTGGCCTGTCTTGTTTCCCATCGTGACATACAACTGCCTGTTGTTTTCCCCAGTCTGTGACATCATACGGGCCTTCTTGTGTTCAGTGCCAGTCTGTGACATACATACGGGCCTGTCTTGTGTTAAATGCCAGTCTGTGACATACAACGGCCTGTCTTGTGTTCAATCCTTCCTGACATACATAGGGCCGTCTTGTGTTCAGGGCCAGTCTGTGACATCATACTGGACTGTTTTGTGTTCCCAGCCCTTACATCATACTGGCCTGTCTTGTTTCAGTCCAGTCTGTGACAACATACGGTCTGTTTTTGGTTAAAATGCCTCTGTGACAACAACTGGCCTTCTTGTTTTCAATGCCATCTGTACATACATCGGGCCTGTCTTGTTTTCCCATCGTGAATACAACTGGCCTGTCTTGTGTTCATGCCAGCTGTAACATACATCCCCCCCTGCTTGTGTTCCCAGTCTGTGACATAATACGGGGCCTGTCTTGTTTTCAGCGCCATTTTGTGACATACTAGGCCGTCTTGGTTCACAGTCTGTGACTACATACTGCCTGTTTTGTGTTCCCAGTCTGTGACATACATACGGCCTGTCTTGGTTCATGCCATCTGTGACATACATCCCGGGCCTGTCTTTTTGTTCCCAGCTGTGACATACAACGGCCTGTTTTGTGTTCCCAATCTGTGACAACTACTGGCCTGTCTTGTGTTCAGTGCCAGTCTGTGACATACTACTGGCCGTCTTGTGTTCAGTGCCAGTTTGTGACATACTACTGGCCTGCTTGTGTTCCCAGTCTGTGACATAATACTGGCCTGTTCTTGATTCAGCGCCGTCGTGACATGCATACTGGCCTGTCTTGTGTTCCCAGTTTGTGACATACATACTGGCCGTATTGGGTTCAGTGTCATCTGTGACATACAAACCTGGCCTGTCTTGTTTCAGTGCCAGTCTGTGAATACATACTGGCCTGTCTTGTGTTTCAGACCATCTGTGACATCTACATACTGGCCGTCTTTGTTAATGCCATCTTGGACATACTACTGGCCTGTCTTTGTTCTGCCATCTGTGACATACATACTGGCCTTTCTTGTGTTCAGTACCAGTCGTGCTACATACGGCCTGTCTTGTTTCCCAGTCTGTACATACAACGGCCTTCTTGTTTCAACCCATCTGGACATACATACTGGCCGTCTTTGTTTCCCACTGTGACATACATCTGGCCTGTCTTGTGTTCCCAGTCTGTGACATACAGCGGCCTGTCTGTGTTCAATGCCAGTCTTGACAACATACGGCCTGTCTTGTGTTCCCATCGTGACATACATACTGGCCTGTCTTGTGTTCCCAGTCTGTACATACAGCTGGCCTGTCTTGTGTTCAATGCCATCTGTGACATACATACGGCCGTCTTTTTGCCATCTTTATGACAACTCCTTTTAGCATGACAGCCCCCCCCCTCCCCCCACTTTTTTTTTTTTGCTTGAAGAAATGGCTGTCATTGGCATCGGGACGTTTCGAAATGAGTTCCCGAGAGGGGTGAGGCATAGTGCTCTGGTCCCCATCCAAAACCCTCGGGTATTTTATTTTTAACATACATATGGCCATACTTGTGGCCAATTTGGGCCATATTTGTGGCCACTTAAGACCTAGGTTTCTGGTGCTGACACTGAATGGTTTTTGTTGGCCTTTTCCTCCACTCGCCCTACCCCCTCGTAGTGGAGCGAAAATTGGAATGTCTGAGTGCAATGACCTTCCCTAAAGTAATTCTGAATTTCAAAGTTAACACTTCCATGGCGGGCGCGCGGAAACTACATCCCCCTACCCACAAACACAAAACACACCACAAACCAAGTAACCACAGAAGAAAGAGAGAAGAGAGAGGAAGGAGAAACAGAGGCAGAGACAGTAACCAAACAAAGACAGACAGAGACAGAGAGACGAGGGACAGAGCGGAGAAGACCGAACAGAAAAAGAGACACAGAGAGAGAAAAAACAAACCCCGCAATACTGAAAAAATGAGGAAAAGAAGGAGAGAACATATACCCACACACAAAACCACACCGCTTACACACACACAACACACAACACCACACACACACACACACACACACATATATATATATATAAAATATAAAATAACACCACACACAAAACAAACAAACCCCCCCACACACACACACACACCACATACACTCACTCACCTCACACACACACAACACACAACACCACTCACACACACACACACACACACACACAACACACACCACACACACCACCCAAACACACACAATACACACACACACACACACACACCACACACAAAAAACAACAAACAAACAAACAAAACAGACACAGAGAGAGAAAAGAACACACCCTAACACAAACACACAATAAGAACGACAGACAACAGACAGACAGACAGAGAGAAAGGGGACAAGACAGAGAAACAAACAGACAAGAAAGAGACGAGAGAGAGAGAGGAGAACACTCACAAACAAGAACGCACACACACACACACACACACCACACACACACAGAGGAGAGAAAGAGAAGGGAGACAGACAGAACAGACAGACAAACAGACAGACAGACCGACAAGAGAAAAAGAAGAGAAAGACAGACAAGAAGACACAGAAAGAACAAACAGAACAAAGACACAGACAACAGACAACAGAGAGACAGAGACAGGCACAAAGAAGAAGACAACAGACAGAGACAGAGAGGCACAAAAAGAGAGAAAACAGACAAGACGAGAGGCACAAAAAGAGAGACGACAGACGAGACAGAGAGGCACAAAGAGAGACAGACAAAGAGACAGAGAGGCACAAAGAAAGAGACAGACAGACAGAGACAGAGAGGCACAAAGAAGAGAGACAACAGACAGAGACAAGAGGCCCAAAGAGAAGAGCAGACGAAAGACAAAGAGACAGCGACGGAGAGACATCATTACAATCTCATGCTGCAGTCTGGCCCTGCCCTATCCGAGCTTGGCGGAAGAGGAGAGAAATTATCGCGTTGAGAGACAAGACCTTTTCTCTGGCGATTCTTTAAGCTTTCACTTTCCCATTCTTACGGGAGAATTCTACATTTTGACCCCCAGACGGTTCAGCAGGTTTCTCGGTAAATTTGTCTTTCTACAAAACGGTGCAAAATTCAATCTTGGCCTGAAATTGTTTTTTCCAAGAAAAGGCCCTAATAGATAGATAGATAGATAGATAGATAGATAGATATTTAATAAAATATAATTATTAGATATTATGTATGTATACAAAATATTATAAATTACAGAAAATAGATAGATAATAGATAAATAATACAACATACATACATACATACATACTATAACATACATACATACATACATACATACAAAACTACATAAAACAACATACAAATACATACATACATGCATGCATACAACATCATCACATCATCATCAGTCCCGATCTGGTTGACCGTTGGGGCACCACTGAAGATTTTGCAACCAACTTCCTCCACCCTCACGGCCTCGCTTTCCGTAGAATGAGTTCCATTCAAGGCCAGCCACTCTCTGATATTTCTTCCCCCCATCTTTTTCTCTGCTCCTCTTCGTCTCCCCCCTGAGTTTCCCTGCAAACGGTCTTGGCCAGTCCATATGATCGTGTGACCGTGCCCGTACCCCTCAATTTGCGTTTTTCACGAAGTCAGGAGGTCTTCATACGGCCATCGGGCCGTACTACATACATACATACATAAAAAATACATACTACATACATACATACATACATACATACATACATTGTATGGTTTGTGTTATTATGTAGATAAAATATAGTAGACAGACGAACAGACGGACGACGAGACACACAACTCAACATAAATACAAACATACATACTACATCATACATACACACTACGTATAGCATACATAATACAACATCAACATGCATAATAAAAAAAAATGATAAAAAATAATAAAAAAAGCTTTTTATAGCGCTATTCTCAGTTCGACCACGCGCTGTACACAAATAACTCACTCACAATCGATAACATCATTTTTCAATCGCCAACAAAAGAAGAAAATGGGGGGATACTTATGAAAATGCCTGCAGAAACAAAGATTTTGAGTTTTGCTTTGAAAGCTTGAAGGGTTGGAACACTCTGACACTGGCCGGCAACTCAACCGTGTAACGACGCGGTGATCCAAACGAACGCCCCCCTGCAGTCTTTAGATTAACCATGGGGGTACTAGGCGTTTCTCCTCGACGAGCGGAGTGTGCTGACGGCCGATAATACACAGTGTGTCAGACAGGTAGGGAGGCAATGACCACAAAATGACGGTAAGCCCAAAAACCAAAATTTTGTACTGGCAACGAAAGGCCGGGACCAGTGAAGTTCCTTTAACAATGGTGTTACATATCGCCTTTTTCTTTTTCATTACGAACCGAGCTGCAATTGTTTTTGTACTTTCTGCAAACGGGAAATTTGCTCGTCCGGTAACCTGCGAGAATAGAGTTCAATAGTCTAACCAGGAAATGATCATGGCTGAAACAAGCATTGAAAGCAGAAGAAGTTGAAAGATAACAACGTTTGATTAATGCGTCTGAGTTCCAGAAAGGATGCGCTGTAGACAATGCTGATGTGATATTGTATAGACAGAGTTGGTCAGTCATATGCCAAATATTTATTGCATCAACAAGTTTGGTCAGTCAAAATGCCAAGATATTTTTTTGCATCAACAGAGTTTGGTCAGTCATAATGCCAAGATATTTATTGCATCGCAGAGTTTGGTCATCCCTAATGCCAAGATATTTATTGCATCGACAGAGTTTGGTCAGTCATAATGCCAAGATATTTATTGCATCAACAGAGTTTGGTCAGTCATAATGCCAAATATTTATTGCATCGACAGAGTTTGGTCAGTTCATAATGCCAAGATATTTAACAGAAGACGCGAATGGAATATTGTTACCGCCTATGCAAGCACAATACTGCCGACCATCCAAGGCGACTAGAGGCATCAATAGGCATGAGTTCAGGTACATACATACTTTTTTTCCTCAAGTTGATAGGACCATAGACATGATAGGAAGACAGGCACCTCAATTTTTTGGCAATCTGTGACACACTCATAGACATAGTTGCAGTTTGTTATATGATTTTTAACATGGATAGGAAACAGGCAACTAGTTCTGAGCAAGCTAGCCGTGATAGGGAGATAGGAAACTTGCTCTGTCACAGTTTGTGAAAGATCATAGACATGGATAGGGAGATAGGAAACTTCCTTTGTGCAGTTTGTGAATGATCATAGACATGGATAGATGACGGAAACTACTTCTAATCGCACAGATAATTCTAATATGAACATATATATGGATAGGGAGATAGGCTTGCTTTGATCGTAGACATAAATAGATAGGGAGAACCTTCTGTCCTGATGGTGCCAACCTTTCCACCTTCTGTCCCGCTGGTGCCGCCTTCACCTTCTGTCCTGCTGGTGCCGCCTTTGTCTTCTGTCCCCGCTGGTGCCCGCCTTCATCTTCTGTCCCGCTGGTGCCGGCCCTCATCTTCTGTCCCGCTGGGTTTCCCGGCCTTCATCTTCTGTCCCCGCGGTGCCGCTTTGTCTTCTGTCCCGTTGGTGCCGCCTCATCTTGTCCTGCGGGTGCCGCTTTTGTCTTCTGTCCCGTCGGGCCCCCTTCATCTCCACCTCGACCACCGCCATGTGACTCTGATAAACTAAAAATATGCCTTTTTAACGCTCATCAACATGCAAAGATGGCAAAGCGATGGCATTGCTGAATTCATCGCAGATAGCAAGTTGAAATTGCTTTATTCATCGAAACATGGCTTAACCCCTTGGTCATGAACCTATACATGCAGTCCTCACTCCGAGTGGTTACAGGCTTGCTTTTTCCATCGCTCATCCCGAGGTAGTGGTATCGCCATCCTCTACAACGACTCACTCCATTCCCCCTGTCTTTCTCACAGTCTCTGCCTTTCTCCCATCCTTTTTTCGAGCACGTTGAAGTATCCTTCCAATCCACCCCTCACCCCATCACCTTCTCCTGTGTCTATCGACCTCCACCTAGCTCTGCCAACAAGCTCACCAATCCCCTGTTTTCTCTCTGACTTTGATCAACTAATTGACTACTACTGCCTCTTACCTGGAAATCTCATCATTCTAGGCGACATCAATGTCCCTATGACAACACTCAACCGTTAGACACAAGACATATCATCAACTCTCTGTCCAATCACAATATGACTCAACATATTTCTGAACCAACCCATCAAAAAGGTCACATTCTTGACTGGATCATTTCTCGTGATCACCACAATTCAGCTACTGACAACTGCTTAGTTCTTTCCTACCCGTCTAACTTCAGCCCTTCCATCTGACCATTCTGCAATTCCTCTGTTCTCTTGACATTTCTCCTCCTTCCCGTACCACGCGCACAGTGACTCGCAATCTCAAATCTATCGACCTCTCCACTTTTTCATCTGATGCCTCCCGTCTCTTTTCTGAAAAGTCACATAACCTTGCCGATGAATTCTATACTACTCTCCCCCATCTTCTGGACACTCATGCTTCAGCCACAACCCATCTTTTACCTGACCGCCCCCCTACCCCCCTGGCTCACTCATGAGATTGCCTGTGCAAAACGTGCCCGCCGCAGAGCAAGAGCGCCGCTGGCGCAAATCCAAACTCCTGTACATAGCAACTTTTCCAAGCCTCTAAAACAAAAGTGTCCACCCTCATTGCATCTGCAAAAACAAGCTATTTCCAAACCAAAATCCTGAATGCCTCTTCTTCAAAAGAACTCTTTACAACCATGAATCATCTCCTTGGCACACGAAAAGATTTACCTCTCCCAACAAAACACACAAATAAAGAATTCCCATCTTATTCTCCAAGTATTTCACCACCAAAATACAAACTCTTCGTTTCAGGCTTGACAGGACACCCTGTCAACCATGCCCACCTGACCCTTCCTTCTCTGGCACACCCTATTACTACTTTTACCCCAGTCTCACAAGAAGAAATTCTCAACACAATCAGATCCATGTCGTTCAAAACCTGCGAACTGGATCCTCTTTCAGTTCTCTCTAATCCGACTGTCTCCCTACTCTCCTCCCATTCATCGCTGACATCATCAACACTTCTCTTCAAACTGGAACTGTCTCAGATTCTTTCAAGTCTGCTATTGTTCACCCTCTGCTCAAGAAATACAATTTATATCCAAATGAACTGAAAAATTACCGGCCTATCTCTAATCTCTCTTTCTTGTCAAAACTCCTTGAAAAAGTGTCCTCAACCAGCTGAACTCTCACCTGTCTGCCAACAATCTCCTCAATCCTTTCCAGTCAGCCTACCACCATGCCATAGCACTGAAACTGCCCTACTACACATTCTCAACAATCTCCTCCTTGCAACTGATACTGGCAAAGTCTCTCTCCTCACACTCCTTGATCTGTCTGCAGCCTTTGACACCATTGATCATGGTATTCTCCTTTCTAGACTCCATCATACTTTTGGCATCTCTGACACGCTCTCTCCTGGTTCACTCCATATCTATCAAACAGAAAACAAACTGTTCTCATCAATGGCACTTACTCTCAACCTGCATACCTGACCTGTGGTGTTCCACAAGGATCTGTCCTTGGCCCTGTTCTTTTCACTCTTTATACCTCCCCCCTGTCCACCATCATCAAGTCCCACTCTATAAAACACCACTTCTATGCTGATGACACCCAACTTCAAGACAGTGACTCACCTGACAATATACAGCGCCTCTTGACTCGCACCACTGATGTTACTCGGACATTAAGAACTGGATGACATACAATAAAACTTCCGCTTAAACGACGACAAGACAGAAGCTATCCTCACTGGCACTTGTCAGAAATTTTCTCAGCTGCCTCCTCTTTCTCTCCTATTATGTAACACATTAGTCCCAATTTCTGATTCAACTAAAAACCTTGGTGTCTGCCTTGACCCCACCCTCTCCATGAACAACTTTGTTTCTCAACCTGCCAGATCTTGCTACTATCACCTCCATCGTATAAGCCTGATCAAGAAGTATCTCTCTTGTGAAACAACTGCAAAACTCGTTTTCCTCTTTGATAATGTCTCGTATTGAATATTGCAATTCCTCCTGTCTGGTCTTCCTGCCTCTACCATTCACGCCCTACAGCGCATTCAAAACAATGCTGCACGCCTTGTACTCAAAAGAAAAAACTGACCTTGTACCACATATCACCTCTCCTGGCACAACTTCACTGGCTCTCTGTATCAAAGCGCATACAGTACAAACTAGACACCATGTGCTACAAAAGCCTCAACAACGCAGCCCCCGATTACCTGTCAAGCCTACTTGAGATCTATGTTCCCTCACGTACTATCCGCTCTGCCTCCGATCCTCTGACTTTTCACTTTCCACGCACTAAGCTCAGTACCTATGGTCCACGAGCCTTCTCTGTTTCTGGTCCACTCTCCTGGAACAAACTTCCTCTCTCAGTCCGTCAGCAACCTACTTTTGTCTCCTTCAAGTCCGCTCTCAAAACTCACCTTTTCCCCTCTGCATAAATTCCTGACCTCACTCAGCCCCCTCTGCAGCCTGTCTCCACTCGGAGGGGAATCACATTGAAATTTAATAAATTGTATATAATATGCTCTCTATAATTTTCCATTGCTTTTATTCTTTCTCCCCATTTATAGCCATGCGCGCGCGGCGCGCGCGTGTGTGGTGTGGTGTGTGTGTGTGTGTGTGTGGTGTGTGGGGTGTGTGTGTGTGTGTGTGTGTGTGTGTGCGTGTGCGTGCGTGTGTGTGCGTGCGTGCGTGTGTGTCTGTTTCAAGCGCTTAGATTTGATTTTATCAAGATTTTGCGCTATATAAATATTATAATTATTATCATATTATTATTATAACCTAGTCTAGTTCTTTTGCACCATGATATGATCATAGATATGAACGGGGAAAAGGTAACTAGCTCTGTTGTGCACTGGGCTGAGATCATAGACACGGATAGGGAGATTGGCAACTGCTTTTTCGCACTTTGATATAATCAATAAACAATGACAGACAGACAGGCAAGTCGCTCTGTCGTATCTCTGATATAATCCTAGATGAATAGGGAGAGGGTCCCGTAATTTTGTTTCACGCTGAAATGAACATTAACATGGATAGGATCTCGGTCAACTCGCTTTGTAGCACGCTGGTTTAATCATAGACATGGATAAGGAGACAGGCACCTACCTTACTTGCATGCTGTGATATGATCATTGACATGGATAGGGAACCAGACTTCTAACTTTGTCGCACTCTCTGATACGATCATAGATATAAGTAGGGAGATAGTCCAACTAGTTTTGTCGCACGCTGTGACATGATCATAGACATGGATAGGGATACGGGCAACTAGTTCTGCCACATACTGGGCAGTCCTCGACTTGCCCTGCCACAGTGAGGGCCAATGAGCTAGTGAGCACATAGATATAAATAAGATTGGCTAGTCATTCAGCTAGTCTTATGTCAAATTTGTGGCAATTTTCTCTAATAGGGAAAACAAACAAAGGGATAATACAAACGTGCAAGATGGCAATGTTGTTCTCAAGAAAAAGTTTGCATTCAAAAAGCTCAAGATTCCATCTTGCTAATGAAAACAGAACACGAAAGAGACTTCAGAAAAATCTCCCATCTGCCAGTCTACAGCAACTGATGACTGGATTGGAATGAGTCATGCATGGCATGGACTGCTGTATCCACCATGACTGATGATTGGACTGCTGTACCACCATGACTGATGACTGGACTACTGTATCCACCATGACTGATGATTGACTCTGTATCCACCATGACTGATGACTGCACGCTGTATTCACCATGACTGATGACTGGACTGCTGTATCCACCATGACTGATGACTGGACTGCTGTATCCACCCATGACTGATGACTGGACTGCTGTATCCACCATGACTGATGATTGGACTGCTGTATCCACCATGACTGATGGATGACTGGACGCTGTATCCACCATGACTGATGACTGGACTACTGTATCCACCATGACTGATGACTGGACTGCTGTATCCACCATGACTGAGACTGGACTGCTGTATCCACCATGACTGATGACTGGACTGCTGTATCCACCATGACTGATGACTGGACTGCTGTATCCACCATGACTGATGACTGGACTAACTGTATCCACCATGACTGATGACTGGACTGCTGTATCCACCATGACTGATGACTGGATTGGAATGAGTCATGCAGGACGTGGACTGCTCCTGTCTCCACCACCACAGCCGCCTTTGCTGGGCAAACTGGTTACCTGTGGTGTCGAGGGCTGGATGGGATTAGTCAGCCAGCATAGAGCAATTGTTGCTCTGGGTCCCATCCAACATCCTTAGCAGGTTTGTTTGTTTCTTTGTTTATTTGTTTTCTGTCTGTTTGTTTGTCTGTCTGTTTGTTTGTTTGTTTTTTATTTGTTTGTCGGTTTGTTTTGTTTGTTCGTTATTTGTTCGTTTTGTCTGTTTGTTTTGTTTGTTTGTCTGTTTGTCTATTGTCTGTTTGTTTCTTTGTTTGTCTGTTTGTTTGTTTGTTTGTTTTTTATTTGTTTTGTCGGTTTGTTTGTTTGTTCGTTATTTGTTCGTTTTCTGTTTGTTTGTTTGTTTGTCTGTTTGTCTATTGTCTGTTTGTTTCTTTGTTTGTCTGTTTGTCTGTTTGTCTGTTTGTCTGTTTGTCTGTTTGTCTGTTTGTCTGTTTGTTTGTTTGTTTGTCTGTTTGTTTGTTTGTCTGTTTGTTTGTTTGTTTGTTTGTTATTTGTTTGTCTGTTAGTTTTGTTTGTTGTCTGCTAGTTTGTTTGTTTGTTTGTTCGTTTGTCTATCTGTTTTTGTTTGTTTGTTTGTTTGTCTGTCTGACTGTTTGTTTTGTCTGTCTGTCTGTTTGTTTGTTGTTTGTTTGTTTGTTTTTTGTCTGTTTGTTTGTTTGTTTGTTCGTTTGTCTGTCTGTTTTTGTTTGTTTGTTTGTCTGCCTGTTTGTTTCTTTGTCTGTCTATGTTTGTTTGTATTTGTCTGTCTGTTTCTTTATTTGTTTGTTTGTGAGTGTATGTGTGTGTTTGTTTGTTTTTTGTTTGTTTGTTTGTTTGCTTGCTAATACACAGGAGCACACTGTCGCCACATGGACATAGTTAACAAGTTAATCAGATGTTAACAAGAAACACCACGAGGGACCCAAAGCACCAATGCCTTGTCACTCTCCGGACGATCACCTCCCAAGTTCACCAATCATCAGCAACAATCTCTAACTTGTCTCAACGTTGTTACGAAGAATCAACATGATAATTTGACAAAACGAATTGGAAACGATGCTTAGACCGACAAAAGCCTCCAGTTCATGATGTAACCAATCTATGCTACTGTTTATATCTATGATCCGTCGGAACAAGTGGGAATCGAGGCTGAGGCTAACTCTGGCTTGAGCTCTGTGAGTTGCCAATCTCTGTGACTATTTATCCCTGTGATAAAGTCGACGCTGACACAAACTCTGCGTACATGTAGAATGTGAGGAGCAAAGAAACACTGCAAGAGACTCGAGTCGAGTGTGTTTGAGATTCCAGCCGTTATGTTTGCAGACTGTCACTCAAGACAACACCACATGTTCCAGAAATCCCACTCTATATCTCCCTCATCGCTCTGTCCCCCTGTCTGTTCCTCTCTCTGTCTCTGTGTCTGTCTCTGTCTCTCTGCCTTTCTGTCTGTCTGTATGTCTCTCTCTCTCTCTCTCTCTCTCTCTCTCTCTCACTCTTTCTCTCTCTCTCTTTGATGTTTTCATGTTGCTATGATTTATTTGTGCCAGTGTAGACACTCAATGGGCGACAGCTGATTGCAAAACAAACAACAAAAAAGAAACAAAAAGCATGCATGGAGAACAAACTAAAACAAAAAGAAACAAACAATCAAGAAACAAAAACAAAAACATTTTTGTTCACATTTTTATTTTATTCTGTTCTATTATTATCACTTTATCATCATTTTAATGGCTGTGCCACCACTCTCATACATGAATGAGATTATTTTCTTGCGTTCTGTTTTTCATTATTTTTGGGCTCTCTCTCTCTCTCTCTCTCTCTCCTCTCTCTCTCTCTCTCTCTCTCTCTCTCTCTCTCTCTCTCTCTCTCTCTCCCTCCCCCATTTTCCTCTCTCTTTCCATCTCCTCTCTCTCCTTCCATACAGTGTCGGGATGTGCTGATCGTAAAAGGCACACTTATTGGCTCTGAGAAACTCCTCCTAAAGACTCCAAGTGCTACAAGTTATGGCGATACCGGACGTTAGCCTTTGTTTTAAATTAATGATGCAAATATAGTGTTGTACGATTCGTTTTACTAGAATGGAAACATGACAGACTTTCCGGAAAGAAAGCTTGAAACATACTTTTATGTCCACATTAATAGATTTCTGATGCCCAGAAACATTTAACGACTACTCTTTTTGTGGTGGTGACCGACTAACGTAAGAGAAGTGAATATTTTAGTATTATTCGTTTATGTTTTTTCTTTAACATTGTATCACTACTGTTCACTGTTTTCATCACAGTGGTCTGTGACATGTGTATGTAGTTGTTGTAATGTGTTCCTGCCCTTGTCTCCAGTGTTTGTGTGAAGTTTTTGGGGCCTGTGAGATGAGAAGCTGTAAAAGTACCCATTATTATCATTGTGTATGAAAGTAGTCATCATTATCATTGTGTATAATAGTAGTCATTATTACCATCGTGTATAAAAGTAGTCATTGTTATCATCGTGTATAAAAGTAGTCATTATTATCACTATGTATAA
This sequence comes from Monoplex corrugatus, assembly GCA_030674185.1. Taxonomy (NCBI): domain Eukaryota; kingdom Metazoa; phylum Mollusca; class Gastropoda; order Littorinimorpha; family Ranellidae; genus Monoplex; species Monoplex corrugatus. The sequence continues at coordinate 20,272 of JAPXFY010001655.1, read as the reverse complement.
ATAGTAGTCAATAGTATCACTATGTATAATAGTAGTCATTATTATCATTGTGTATAAAAGTAGTCATTATTATCATTGTGTATAATAGTAGTCATCATTATCATTGTGTATAATAGTAGTCATTATTATCATCGTGTATAAAAGTAGTCATTGTTATCATCGTGTATAAAAGTAGTCATTGTTATCATCGTGTATAAAAGTAGTCATTAATATCACTATGTATAATAGTAGTCATTATTATCACTATGTATAATAGTAGTCATTATTATCATTGTGTATAAATAGTCATTATTATCATTGTGTATAAAAGTAGTCATTATTATCATTGTGTATAAAGTAGTCATTATTATCATCGTGTATAAAAGTAGTCATTATTATCGTTGTGTATAAAAGTACTCATTATTATCATTGTGTATAAAAGTACTCATTATTATCATCGTGTATAAAAGTAGTCATTATTATCATTGTGTATAAAAGTAGTCATTATTATCATCGTGTATAAAAGTAGTCATTATTATCATTGTGTATAAAAGTAGTCATTATTACCATCGTGTATAAAAGTAGTCATTATTATCATCGTGTATAAAAGTAGGCATTATTATCATTGTGTATAAAAGTAGTCATTATTATCATTGTGTATAAAAGTAGTCATTATTATCATCGTGTATAAAAGTAGTCATTATTATCATTGTGTATAAAAGTAGTCATTATTATCATCGTGTATAAAAGTAGTCATTATTATCGTTGTGTATAAAAGTAGTCATTATTATCATTGTGTATAAAAGTAGTCATTATTATCATCGTGTATAAAAGTAGTCATTATTATCATTGTGTATAAAAGTAGTCATTATTATCATCGTGTATAAAAGTAGTCATTATTATCATCGTTATAAAAGTAGTCATTATTATCATCGCTTATAAAGTAGTCATTATTATCATCGTGTATAAAAGTAGTCATTATTATAACTGTGTATACAAGTAGTCATTATTATCATTGTGTTGAAAAGTAGTCATTATTATCATTAAGTATAAAAGTAGTCATTATTATTATTGTGTAGAAAAGTAGTCATTATTATCATTGTGTATCAATTTAGTCATTATTATCATTGTGTATAAAATTAGTCATCATTATTATCATTGTGTAGAAAATTAGTCATTATTATCATTGTGTATAAAAGTAGTCATTATTATTATGTATAAAAGTAGACATCATTATCAATGTGTATAAAAGTAGACATTATTATCATTGTGTATAAAAGCAGTCATTGTTATCATTGTGTAAAAAGTAGTCATTATTATCATTGTGTATAAAAGTAGTCATTGTTATCATTGTGTATAACAGTAGTCATTATTATCATTGTGTATAAAAGTAGTCATTATTATCATTGTGTATAAAAGTAGTCATCAGTATCATCGTGTATAAAAGCAGTCATTGTTATCATTGTGTATAAAAGTAGTCATTATTATCATCGTGTATAAAAGTAGTCATTGTGTATAAAAGTAGTCATTATTATCATTGTGTATAAAAGTAGTCATTGTTATCATCGTGTATAAAAGTAGTCATCAGTATCATCGTGTATAAAAGCAGTCATTGTTATCATTGTGCATAAAGTAGTCATTGTTATCATCATGTATAAAAGTAGTCATCAGTATCATCGTGTATAAAAGCAGTCATTGTTATCATTGTGCATAAAAGTAGTCATTATTATCACAATGTATACAAGTAGTCATTATTATCATTGTGTATAAAAGTAGTCATTATGATCATTGTGTATAAAAGTAGTCATCAGTATCATTGTGTATAAAAGTATCATTATTATCATTGTGTATAAAAGTAGTCATTGTTATCATCGTGTATAAAAGTCGTCATCAGTATCATCGTGTATAAAAGCAGTCATTGTTATCATTGTGTATAAAAGCAGTCATTGTTATCATTGTGTATAAAAGTAGTCATTATTATCACAATGTATACAAGTAGTCATTATTATCATCGTGTATAAAAGTAGTCATTATTATCATCGTGTATAAAAGTAGTCATTATTATCACAATGTATACAAGTAGTCATTATTATCATTGTGTATAAAAGTAGTCATTATTATCATTGTGTATAAAAGTAGTCATCAGTATCATCGTGTATAAAAGTAGTCATTATTATCATTGTGTATAATAGTAGTCATTGTTATCATCGTGTATAAAAGTAGTCATTGTTATCATTGTGTATAAAAGTATCATTATTATCATTGTGTATAAAAGTAGTCATTGTTATCATTGTGTATAAAAGTATCATTATTATCATTGTGTATAAAAGTAGTCATTGTTGTCATTGTGTATAAAAGTATCATTATTATCATTGTGTATAAAAGTAGTCATTGTTATCATTGTGTATAAAAGCAGTCATTATTATCATTGTGTATAAAAGCAGTCATTGTTATCATTGTGTATAAAAGCAGTCATTGTTATCATTGTGTATAAAAGTAGTCATTATTATCACAATGTATTAAAGTAGTCATCAGTATCATCGTGTATAAAAGCAGTTATTGTTATCATTGTGTATAAAAGTATCATTATTATCATTATGTATAAAAGTAGTCATTGTTATCATTGTGTATAAAAGTAGTCATTGTTATCATTGTGTATAAAAGCAGTCATTGCTATCATTGTGTATAAAAGCAGTCATTGTTATCATTGTGTATAAAAGTAGTCATTATTATCACAATGTATAAAAGTAGTCATCAGTATCATCGTGTATAAAAGTAGTCATTATTACCATTGTGTATAAAAGTAGTCATTATTACCATTGTGTATAAAAGTAGTCATTATTATCATTGTGTATAAAAGTAGTCATTATTATCATTGTGTATAAAAGTAGTCATTATTACTATCGTGTATAAAAGTAGTCATTATTATCACAATGTATAAAAGTAGTCATCAGTATCATCGTGTATAAAAGCAGTCATTGTTATCATTGTGTATAAAAGTAGTCATTGTTATCATTGTGTATAATAGTAGTCATTATTATCATCGTGTATAAAAACAGTCATTGTTATCATTGTGTATAATAGTAGTCATTATTATCATTGTGTATAAAAGTAGTCATTCTCTGTTTGTATGTCTGTCAGTCTCTCTCTCTCTCTCTCTCTCTTTCTCTCTCTCTCTCTCTCTCTCTCTCTCTCTCTTCTTTCTTTCTCTCCCGCCCCGTTCTCTCTTTCCCTCCATCACTCCCTCTTCTCTCTCTTTTACTCTATCTTTTCCTTCGCTCTCTGTCCTTCTCCCTCTCTTTCGCTCTCCCTTACCTCCCTACCTCTTTTTCTCTCGTCTTTCTATCTCTCCTTCCCTACCTTCTCTCGTCTTTCTATCTCTCCTTCACCACCTTCTCTCGTCTTTCTATCTCTCCTTCCCCACCTTCTCTCGTCTTTCTATCTCTCCTTCCCTACCTTCTCTCGTCTTTCTATCCCTCCTTCCCCACCTTCTCTCGTCTTTCTATCTCTCCTTCCCCACCTTCTCTCGTCTTTCTATCTCTCCTTCCCCACCTTCTCTCGTCTTTCTATCTCTCCTTCCCCACCTTCTCTCGTCTTTCTATCTCTCCTTCCCCACCTTCTCTCGTCTTTCTATCTCTCCTTCCCCACCTTCTCTCGTCTTTGTCTATTGTTTGTTTGTGGTTGCTTCTAATCCTCAGCCGATACAGACGTCAGCGGGGCGATGACAGCAGCAGCCCTATGTTTTGTTTAATACAATGCCAGGGTCAAAAGGGAAATCGTGCGAACTGTGAGGCAAGCAGATTGGAAAGTAACAGCAAAGAGTATATAGTAGGTACTGTACTCTTTGGTGAGAGCTCTACCTCTGCCCTAATCTGGCCTTGCCAGATGTACTCCTTACTTAGTTAGTTGGTATGTAAGGCAGCGACAAAGATCCGATTCATCTGTCTGCTCCGGGCCAGCTCTGTATAGTCATCATCATCATCATCATCATCATCATCATCATGTGCCCTGCTGCATGGTGTTGGCAATCATAGCCATTCATATTAATCTGTCCTTTGTTGTTGCTGCTAGTACATCTCACGTCCTGTCTGTCTTCATCCACTGCGCAAGTCTCTGGGTCTACCTGCTGCTGTTTTCCCTTCCAGCTTTCCTGTTGGGACCAAGTACTCTAATTTCTCTTGCCTCATAAAATGTCCTATAAATGTTGCTTGTCTTTTCCTTATCTTTTCCATAGAAGTTCTTTTTGCATGTGCCTCCTTCAAGACTGTCTCGTTTGTTCTCTTTGCTGTCCGTGGAACTATTAACATTCTTCTTAGAAACCACATTTCAGCTGCCTCAGTCTTGTTCTGACTTTGCGTGTATAATACCGCAGGTGTATTCCGGGGCGTTGAGTTCTCCCTCTACTGTTCCATTCTGTTGAGTTTAAAGTCCTACCACTGTCAGAGTATATGTGGACTAGCCATAAGAATGTTGCTCCCTCCCCTTCCTTGCCAACTGCTGTCTTAATTCTGACAACGTCCCTCCCCTCCCCTTCCTAGCCAGCTGCTGTCTTAATTCTGACAACGCCCCTCCCCTCCCCTTCCTAGCCAGCTGCTGTCATAATTCTGTCAACACCCCTCCCCTTCCTAGCCAGCTGCTGTCTTAATTCTGACAACGCCCCTCCCCTCCCCTCCCTAGCCAGCTGCTGTCATAATTCTGTCAACACCCCTCCCCTACCTAGCCAGCTGCTGTCTTAATTCTGACAACGCCCCTCCCCTCCCCTCCCTAGCCAGCTGCTGTCATAATTCTGTCAACACCCCTCCCCTCCCTAGCCAGCTGCTTTCTTAATTATGTCAACACACCTCCCCTACCTAGCCAACTGCTGTCTTAATTCTGTCAACACCCCTCCCCTCCCAAGCCAGCTGCTGTCTTAATTCTGTCAACACCCCTTCCCTCCTATTCAGCTCCTATCTCAATTCTGTCAACACCCCTCCCCTCCAGCTCCTGTCTCAATTCTATCAACACCCCTCCCCTACCTAGCCAGCTACTGTCATAATTCTGTCAACACCACTCCCCTCCCTAGCCAGCTGCTGTCTTAATTCTGTCAACACCCCTCCCCTCCCTAGCCAGCTGCTGTCTTAATTCTGTCAACGCCCCTCCCCTCCCCTCCCCCCCCCCCCTAGCCAGCTGCTGTCTTAATTCTGACAATGCCCCTCCCCTCCCTAGCCAGCTGCTGTCTTAATTCTGACAACACCCTTCCCCTCCCCTCCCTAGCCAGCTGCTGTCTTAATTCTGACAACACCCCTCCCCTCCCTAGCCAGCTGCGAACTGGATCCTCTTCCATGTTCTCTCTACTCCGACTGTCTCCCTACTCTCCTCCCATTCATCACTGACATCATCAACACTTCTTTTCAAACTGGAACTGTCCCAGATTCTTTCAAGTCTGCTATTGTTCACCCTCTCCTCAAGAAACACAATTTAGACCCAAATGAACTGAAAAATTACCGGCCTATCTCTAATCTCTCTTTCTTGTCAAAACTCCTTGAAAAGGTCGTTCTCAACCAGCTGAACTCTCACCTGTCTGCCAAGAATCTCCTCAATCCTTTCCAGTCAGCCTACCGCCAGTGCCATAGCACTGAAACTGCCCTACTACACATTCTCAACAATCTCCTCCTTGCAACTGATACTGGCAAAGTCTCTCTCCTCACACTCCTTGATCTGTCTGCAGCCTTCGATACCATTGACCATGGTATTCTCCTTTCTAGACTTCATCATACTTTTGGCATCTCTGACATTGCTCTCTCCTTTTTCACTTCGTATTTATCAAACAGGCCCTGTTCTTTTCACTCTTTATACCTCCCCCCTGTCCACCATCATCAAGTCCCACTCTATAAAACTACCACTTCTATGCTGATGACACCCAACTTCAAGACAGTGACTCACCTGATAATATACAGCGCCTGTTGACTCGCACCACTGAGTGTTACTCGGACATTAAGAACTGGATGACACACAATAGACTTCAGCTTAATGACGACAAGACAGAAGCTATCCTCATTGGCACCCGTCAGAAACTTTCTCAGCTGCCTCCTCTTTCTCTCCCATTATGTAACACATCAGTCCCAATTTCTGATTCAGCTAAAACCCTTGGTGTCTGCATTGACTCTACCCTGTCCATGAACAACTTTGTTTCTCAAACTGCCAGATCTTGCTACTATCATCTCCATCGTATAAGCCTGATCAGGAAGTATCTCTCTGTGGAAACAACTGCAAAACTCGTTCTCTCCTTCATAATGTCTCGCATTGACTATTGCAATTCACTCCTGTCTGGTCTTCCTGCCTCCACCATTCACATCCTACAGCGCATTCAAAACAATGCTGTACGCCTTGTACTCAAAAAGAAAAAAGCTGACCACATATCTCCTCTCCTGGCACAACTTCACTGGCTCCCTGTATCAAAGCGCATACAGTACAAACTAGACACCATGTGCTACAAAAGCCTCAATAACGCAGCCCCTGATTACCTGTCAAGCCTACTTGAGATCTATCTTCCCTCACGTACCCTCCGCTCTGCCTCCGATCCTCTGACTTTTCGCTTTCCACGCACTAAGCTCAATACCTATGGTCCACGAGCCTTCTCTGTTTCTGGTCCACTCTCCTGGAACAAACTTCCTCTCTCAGTCCGTCAGCAACCTACTTTTGCCTCCTTCAAGTCCGCTCTCAAAACTCACCTTTTCTCCTCTGCATAAAATCCTAACCTCACTCAACCCCCCTCTGCAGCCTGTCTCCGCTCGGAGGGGAATCACTTTGTTTTAATATATAATTGCATATGATGTGCTCTCTGTGGTTTTCCATTGGTTTTATTCTTGCTTTTATTGCTTTTATTCTTTCTCCCCATTTGTGGCCATGCGTGTGCGTGTGTGTGTGTGTGTGTGTGTGTGTGTGTGTGTGTGTGTGTGTGTGTGTGTGTGTGTGTGTGTGTGTGTGTGTGTGTGTGTGTGTGTGTGCGTGTGTGTGCGTGCGTGCGTGTGTGCGTGTGTGTCTTTTCGGCGCTTGGATTTGATTTTGTCGAGATTTTGCGCTATATAAATATTGTAATTATTATGTATGCATGTGCGTACGTATGTATGTATGTATGTATGTATGTATGTATACGCTTAGATTTATGTATGTATGTATGTATGCATGTATACGCTCAGCTTAGATTTATGTATGTAAGTATGTATGCATGTATGTATGCATGTATACGCTCATATGTATGTAGGTATATATGCATGTATACGCTCAGCGCTTAGATTTGATTTTATCAAGATTTTGCGCTATATAAATAAAATATATTATTATTATTATTATTAATTCTGTCAACACCCCTCCCCTCCCCTCCCCTCCCTAGCCAGCTGTTGTCTTAATTCTGACAACGCCCCTCCCTTCCCTAGCCAGCTGCTGTCTTAATTCTGTCAACACCCCTCCCCTTCCTAGCCAACTGCTGTCTTAATTCTGACAACACCCCTCCCCTCCCCTCCCCTCCCCTCCCTAGCCAGCTGCTGTCTTAATTCTGACAACGCCCATCCCCTCCCTTCCCCTCCCCTCCCTAGCCAGCTGCTGTCTTAATTATGACAACACCCCTCCCCTCCCCTCCCCTCCCTAGCCAGCTACTGTCTTAATTCTAACAACACCCCTCCACTCCCCTCCCCTCCCCTCCCCTCCCCTCCCCTCCCCTCCCCTCCCCTCCCCTCCCCTCCCCTCCCCTCCCCTCCCTAGACAGCTGCTGTCTTAATTCTGACAACACCCCTCCCCTCCCCTCCCCTCACCTCCCTAGCCAGCTGCTGTCTTAATTATGACAACACCCCTCCCCTCCCCTCCCCTCCCCTCCCTAGCCAGCTGCTGTCTTAATTCTGACAACACCCCTCCCCTCCCCTCCCTAGCCAGCTGCTGTCTTAATTCTGACAACACCCCTCCCCTCCCCTCCCCTCCCTAGCCAGCTGCTGTCTTAATTCTGACAACACCCCTCCCCTCCCTAGCCAGCTGCTGTCTTAATTATGACAACACCCCTCCCCTCCCCTCCCCTCCCCTCCCCTCCCCTCCCTAGCCATCTGCTGTCTTAATTCTGACAACACCCCTCCCCTCCCTAGCCAGCTGCTGTCTTAATTCTGACAACACCACTCCCCTCCCCTCCCTAGCCAGCTGCTGTCTTAATTCTGACAACACCACTGCCCTCCCCTCCCTAGCCAGCTGCTGTCTTAATTCTGACAACGCCCCTCCCCTCTCTAGCCAGCTGCTGTCTTAATTCTGACAACACCCCTCCCCTCCCCTCCCCTCCCTAGCCAGCTGCTGTCTTAATTCTGACAACGCCCCTCCCCTCCCTAGCCAGCTGCTGTCTTAATTCTGACAACGCCCCTCCCCTCCCTAGCCAACTGCTGTCTTAATTCTGACAACGCCCCTCCCCTCTCTAGCCAGCTGCTGTCTTAATTCTGACAACACCCCTCCCCTCCCCTCCCCTCCCTAGCCAGCTGCTGTCATAATTCTGACAACACCCCTCCCCTCCCCTCCCCTCCCTAGCCAGCTGCTGTCTTCATTCTGACAACACCCCTCCCCTCCCCTCCCTAGCCAGCTGCTGTCTTAATTCTGACAACACTCCTCCCCTCCCTAGCCAGCTCCTGTCTTAATTCTGACAACGCCCATCCCCTCCCCTCCCTAGCCAGCTGCTGTCTTAATTCTGACAACACCCCTCCCCTCCCCTCCCTAGCCAGCTGCTGTCTTAATTCTGACAACACACCTCCCCTCCCTAGCCAGCTGCTGTTTTAATTCTGACAACACCCCTCCCCTCCCCCTCCCTAGCCTGCTGCTGTCTTAATTCTGACAACGCCCCTCCCCTCCCCTCCCTAGCCTGCTGCTGTTTTAATTCTGACAACACCCCTCCCCTCCCCTCCCTAGCCTGCTGCTGTCTTAATTCTGACAACGCCCCTCCCCTCCCCTCCCTAGCCTGCAGCTGTTTTAATTCTGACAACACCCCTCCCCTCCCCTCCCTAGTCAGCTGCTGTCTTAATTCTGACAACGCCCCTCCCCTCATTAGCCAGATGCTGTCTTAATTCTGTCAACATCCCTCCCCTCCCTAGCCAGCTGCTGTGTTAATTCTGACAACGCCCCTCCCCTCTTCTCCCTAGCCAGCTGCTGTCTTAATTCTGACAACGCCCCTACCCTCCCTAGCCAGCTGCTGTCTTAATTCTGACAACGCCCCTCCCCTGCCCTCCCTAGCCAGCTGCTGTCTTAATTCTGACAACGCCCCTCCCCTCCACTCCCTAGCCAGCTGCTGTCTTTATTCTGTCAACACCCCTCCCCTCACTAGCCAGCTGCTGTCTTAATTCTGTCAACACCCCTACCCTCCCTAGCCAGCTGCTGTCTTAATTCTGACAACACCCCTCCCCTCCCTAGCCAGCTGCTGTCTTAATTCTGACAACGCCCCTCCCCTCCCTAGCCAGCTGCTGTCTTAATTCTGACAACACCCCTCCCCTCCCTAGCCAGCTGCTGTCTTAATTCTGACAACGCCCCTCCCCTCCCTAGCCAGTTGCTGTCTTAATTCTGACAACACCCCTCCCCTCCCCTCCCTAGCCAGCTGCTGTCTTAATTCTGTCAACACCCCTCCCCTCCCCTCCCTAGCCAGCTGCTGTCTTAATTCTGTCAACACCCCTCCCCTCCACTCCCTAGCCAGCTGCTGTCTTAATTCTGACAACGCCCCTCCCCTCCCCTCCCTAGCCAGCTGCTGTCTTAATTCTGACAACGCCCCTCCCCTCCCCTCCCTAGCCAGCTGCTGTCTTAATTCTGACAACGCCCCTCCCCTCCCCTCCCCTCCGTAGCCAGCTGCTGTCTTAATTCTGACAACGCCCCTCCCCTCCCCTCCCTAGCCAGCTGCTGTCTTAATTCTGACAACGCCCCTCCCCTCCCCTCCCTAGCCAGCTGTTGTCTTAATTCTGACAACGCACCTCCCCTCCCCTCCCTAGCCAGCTGCTGTCTTAATTCTGACAACGCCCCTCCCTCCCCTCCCTAGCCAGCTGCTGTCTTAATTCTGACAACGCCCCTCCCCTCCCCTCCCTAGCCAGCTGCTGTCTTAATTCTGACAACGCCCCTCCCCTCCACTCCCTAGCCAGCTGCTGTCTTAATTCTGACAACGCCCCTCCCCTCCCTCCCCTCCCTAGCCAGCTGCTGTCTTAATTCTGACAACGCCCCTCCCCTCCCTAGCCAGCTGCTGTCTTAATTTTGATAACGCCCTTCCCCTCCCTAGCCAGCTGCTGTCTTAATTTTGATAACGCCCCTCCCCTCCCTAGCCAGCTGCTGTCTTAATTTTGATAACGCCCCTCCCCTCCCTAGCCAGCTGCTGTCTTAATTCTGACAACGCCCCTCTCCTCCCTAGCCAGCTGCTGTCTTAATTCTGACAACACTCCTCCCTCCCCTCCCTCCCTAGCCAGCTGCTGTCTTAATTCTGTCACACCCTCCTCCCTCTCTTTCGCCACCTCCCCTCCCTAGCCAGCTGCTGTCTTAATTCTGACACACTCACCCCTCCCCTCCCTAGCCAGCTGCTGTCTTAATTCTGACAACGCCACCTCCCCTCCCTAGCCAGCTGCTGTCTTAATTCTGACAACACCCCTCCCCTCCCTAGCCAACTGCTGTCTTAATTCTGACAACGCCCCTCCCCTCCCTAGCCAGCTTGCTGTCTTAATTCTGACAACACCCCTCCCCTCTCCTAGCCACTGCTGTCTTAATTCTGACAAACCCCCCTCCCCTCCCTAGCCAGCTGCTGTCTTAATTCTGTCAACACCCCTCCCCTCCACTCCCTAGCCAGCTGCTGTCTTAATTCTGACAACGCCCCTCCCCTCCCCCTACCAGCTGCTGTCATTCTACACGCCCCTCCCCTCCCCTCCCTACCACTGCTGCTAATTCTGACACGCCCCCCCTCTCCCCTCCCCTCCTAGCCAGCTGCTGTCTTAATTCTGACAGCGCCCCTCCCCTCCCCTCCCTAGCCAGCTGCTGTCTTAATTCTGACAACGCCCCTCCCCTCCCCTCCCTAGCCAGCTGTTGTCTTAATTCTGACAACGCACCTCCCCTCCCCTCCCTAGCCAGCTGCTGTCTTAATTCTGACAACGCCCCTCCCCTCCCCTCCCTAGCCAGCTGCTGTCTTAATTCTGACAACGCCCCTCCCCTCCCCTCCCTAGCCAGCTGCTGTCTTAATTCTGACAACGCCCCTCCCCTCCACTCCCTAGCCAGCTGCTGTCTTAATTCTGACAACGCCCCTCCCCCTCCCCTCCCTAGCCAGCTGCTGTCTTAATTCTGACAACGCCCCTCCCCTCCCTAGCCAGCTGCTGTCTTAATTTTGATAACGCCCTTCCCCTCCCTAGCCAGCTGCTGTCTTAATTTTGATAACGCCCCTCCCCTCCCTAGCCAGCTGCTGTCTTAATTTTGATAACGCCCCTCCCCTCCCTAGCCAGCTGCTGTCTTAATTCTGACAACGCCCCTCTCCTCCCTAGCCAGCTGCTGTCTTAATTCTGACAACACTCCTCCACTCCCCTGCCCTCCCTAGCCAGCTGCTGTCTTAATTCTGACAACACTCCTCCCCTCCCCTGCCCTCCCTAGCCAGCTGCTGTTTTCATTCTGACTACACTCCTCCCCTCCACAGCCCTCCCTAGCCAGCTGCTGTCTTAATTCTGACAACACCACTCCCCTCCCTAGCCAGCTGCTGTCTTAATTCTGACAACGCCCCTCCCCTCCCTAGCCAACTGCTGTCTTAATTCTGACAACGCCCCTCCCCTCCCTAGCCAGCTGCTGTCTTAATTCTGACAACGCCCCTCCCCTCCCTAGCCAACTGCTGTCTTAATTCTGACAACGCCCCTCCCCTCCCTAGCCAGCTGCTGTCTTAATTCTGACAACACCCCTCCCCTCCCCTCCCTAGCCAGCTGCTGTCTTAATTCTGACAACGCCCCTCCCCTCCCTAGCCAGCTGCTGTCTTCATTCTGACAACACCCCTCCCCTCCCCTCCCTAGCCAGCTGCTGTCTTAATTCTGACAACACCCCTCCCCTCCCTAGCCAGCTCCTGTCTTCATTCTGACAACACCCCTCCCCTCCCCTCCCTAGCCAGCTGCTGTCTTAATTCTGACAACACCCCTCCCCTCCCCTCCCTAGCCAGCTGCTGTCTTAATTCTGTCAACACCCTTCCCCTCCCTAGCCAACACTGTCTGCATACTATGTCTTCAGTGGGTGTGTATATTGGACACAGTGTGCATACTCTGTCTTCAGTGGGTGTGTATATTGGACACAGTCTGCATACTGTCTTCAGTGGGTGTGCATATTGGACACAGTCTGCATATTATGTCTTCAGTGGGTGTGTATATTGGTCACAGTCTGCATACTATGTCTTCAGTGGGTTTGTATAGTGGACACAGTCTGCATACTGTTATCAGTGGGTGTGTATATTGGACACTGTCTGCATACTGTCTTCAGTGGGTGTGTATATTGGACACAGTCTGCATACTATGTCTTCAGTGGGTGTGTATATTGGACACAGTCTGCATACTGTCTTCAGTGGGTGTGTATATTGGACACAGTCTACATACTGTCTTCAGTGGCTGTGTATACTGGACACAGTCTGCATACTGTCTTCAGTGGGTGTGTATATTGGACACAGTCTGCGTACTATGTCTTCAGTGGGTGTGTATATTAGACACAGTGTGCATACTATGTCTTCAGTGGGTGTGTATATTGGACACTGTCTACATACTGTCTTCAGTGTGTGTGTATATTGGTAAGATGTTGTATTAATACAAAGTACTGTGACCTTTCCAGGTAAGATGTTGTATTGATACAAAGTACTGTGACCTTCCAAGGTAAGATTTTGTATTAATACAAAGTACTATGACCTTCCCAGGTAAGATTTTGTATTGATACAAAGTACTATGACCTTCCCAGGTAAGATGCTGTATGAATACAAAGTACTATGACCTTCCCAGGTAAGATTTTGTATTAATACAAAGTACTATGACCTTCCCAGATAAAATGTTGTATTGTTACAAAATACTGTGACCTTCCCAGATAAAATGTTGTATTGATACAAAGTACTATGACCTTCCCAGGTAAAATGTTGTATTGATACAAAGTACTATGACCTTCCCAGGTAAGATGCTGTATTAATACAAAGTACTATGAACTTCCCAGGTAAGATGTTGTATTGTACAAAATACTGTGACCTTCCCAGGTAAAATGTTGTATTAATACAAAGTACAATTATAACGATGGAATACTACGAGAAACCAACACACGCCTTGTTTCACCCACGCTGTGGAGGCGGTATGTTTTTGCACAGTGTGCATACTCTGTCTTCAGTGGGTGTGTATATTGTTGCACAGTGTGCATACTGTGTCTTCAGTGGGGGTGTATATTGGACACAGTGTGCATACTCTGTTTTCAGTGGGTGTGTATATTGTTGCACAGTGTGCATACTGTGTCTTCAGTGGGTGTGTATATTGGACACAATGTGCATACTCTGTCTTCAGTGGGTGTGTATATTGGACACAGTGTGCATACTATGTCTTCAGTGGGTGTGTATATTGGACACAGTGTGCATACTATGTCTTCAGTGGGTGTGTATATTGTTGCACAGTCTGCATACTATGTCTTCAGTTTGTGTGTATATTGGACACAATGTGCATACTCTGTCTTCAGTGGGTGTGTATATTGGACACAGTGTGCATACTATGTCTTCAGTGGGTGTGTATATTGGACACAGTGTGCATACTCTGTCTTCAGTGGGTGTGTATATTGGACACTGTTTGCATACTATGTCTTCAGTGGGTGTGTATATTGGACACAGTCTGCATACTATGTCTTCAGTGGGTGTGTATATTGGACACTGTCTGCATACTATGTCTTCAGTGGGTATGTATATTGGACGCAGTGTGAATACTCTGTCTTCAGTGGGTGTGTATATTGGACACTGTCTGCATACTATGTCTTCAGTGGGTGTGTATATTGGACACTGTCTGCCTACTCTGTCTTCAGTGGGTGTGTATATTGGACACAGTGTGCATACTCTGTCTTCAGTGGGTGTGTATATTGGACACAGTCTGCATACTGTCTTCAGTGGGTGTGTATATTGGACACAGTCTGCATACTGTCTTCAGTGGGTGTGTATATTTGACACAGTCTGCATACTGTCTTCAGTGGGTGTGTATATTGGACACAGTCTACTGTCTTCAGTGGGTGTGTATACTGGACACAGTCTGTATACTGTCTTCAGTGGGTGTGTATATTGGACACAGTCTGCATACTATGTCTTCAGTGGGTGTGTATATTAGACACAGTGTGCATATTATGTCTTCAGTGGGTGTGTATATTGGACACTGTCTACATACTGTCTTCAGTGGGTATGTATATTGGACACAGTCTGCATACTGTCTTCAGTGGGTGTGTATATTGGACACAGTCTGCATACTATGTCTTCAGTGGGTGTGTATATTGGACACAGTGTGCATACGATGTCTTCAGTGGGTGTGTATATTGGACACAGTCTGCATACTGTCTTCAGTGGGTGTGTATATTGGACACAGTCTACATACTGTCTTCAGTGGGTGTGTATATTGGACACAGTCTGCATACTGTCTTCAGTGGGAGTGTATATTGGACACAGTCTGCATACTATGTCTTCAGTGGGTGTGTATATTGGACACAGTCTGCATACTATGTCTTCAGTGGGTGTGTATAGTGGACACAATCTGCATACTGTCTTCAATGGGTGTGTATAGTGGACACAGTCTGCATACTGTCTTCAGTGGGTGTGTATATTGGACACAGTCTGCATACTATGTCTTCAGTGGATGTGTATATTGGACACAGTCTGCATACTGTCTTCAGTGGGTGTGTATATTGGACACAGTCTGCATACTATGTCTTCATTGGTGTGTATATTGGACACAGTGTGCATACTATGTCTTCAGTGGGTATGTATATTGGACACAGTCTGCATACTATGTCTTCAGTGGGTGTGTATATTGGACACAGTGTGCATACTATGTCTTCAGTGGGTGTGTATATTGGACACAGTCTGCATACTATGTCTTCAGTGGGTGTGTATATTGGACACAGTCTTCATACTCGTTCGTTTCGTTCGTTCTTTGATTTAACGTCTTTTCACTGTAAGTGATATTAGACGGGGGAGGGGGGGAGAGGGGAAGGAAAAAATGTATCAACAAAATAAAATGGAGAACGATAGTTGGACGGGTTGGATTGGGGCAGAGGGGGACAGAGGAAAATGTCATAAATAGGTGGTTAACTCTAACATTAGTAACAATTAACTTCAACAATGTGAAGGGAAAATGTAACACTAAAACACAAACTGCATAATGTTAAAGTAATGCATTAACAGGACTGTGAACTATTGATTCTGAAATTTTAACTAATAAAGATTGATCTGATGTTACTTTTTTTAAATGAGTTTCTGAATACTTTTCTTGTGTAAACATTTTCGGTAGAAAAGAACGTAGCATTTTGCAATAAAACAAACAGTTGAACAATGTGAACTGTTTGCTGCAAATACACTCGACATTTTTACAATATTTTGTTTTCAATGCGTTTAGCTGAATACGAAAACGAACACAACGACCGATCACAAATGACACATGGAAGAATATTGCAATTTTTTTAATAAATTTTGAACGGAAAGTTTTATCATTTGTTGTGACACAAACTGTTCATTTAAATGTTCATGAAATCGATTCCATGAGATTGATTCGAACAAGTTGCTAGCTTTTTTTACAGAAGTATGAACATGCAATTGTATAGAATTAACAGAATTCTGTGTACCTTGCTTAGCTGCTCTGTCAACTACTACGTTGCCGTGAAGACATCCAGCATAAACTGATATATGTACCTGTTATCCTTAAACGATGTACAAGATTATTTGCCTCAGTAATTAAATCAGGCCTTGTGTTGGCATCAAAAGACCGTAAGGCATATAATACAGATTTTGAGTCAACAAAGAGAACTACTTTGAAAGACACAGG
The DNA here is from genome assembly GCA_030674185.1 of Monoplex corrugatus. Classification (NCBI taxonomy): domain Eukaryota; kingdom Metazoa; phylum Mollusca; class Gastropoda; order Littorinimorpha; family Ranellidae; genus Monoplex; species Monoplex corrugatus. The sequence continues at coordinate 4,271 of JAPXFY010001655.1, read as the reverse complement.
TTTAAAATTTACTAGATAATGTAATGCTTGTATTATAGTGACTAATTCCGCTGTGAATATAGATATGTTTGTCCCAATGAAAAATGACTTTTTATATTTTGGAACATAAAATGCTGCTCCAGCACATTTGTTTTCTAAGACTGATCCATCGGTAAAAATGTGAAGGTGGGTACGGCATTTTTCATCCACGTGTTGTCTTGCTGTGGAGATCGAAATGTTGACGTTTTCATGTTTCTTGGCGTCTGTATGATCAATATCAAAAGAGGTTTTCTGCATTTCCCATGTAGGGATAGGCGTTGTTGATAGTGTCTCAGCTATTTCTTCCATATTTACGTGAGACTGTTTGACTAAGTCAGACGTGTAAGTTGCAAAAGTCATTTGTGATGAAATGCTGTTTGCTCGCTTTGGAAAGTCAACATCAGACCTGATTTTAATTTCCTTACTCACAAAACTGTCCGCTTGTGAAGTAGTTATAACGGGAAATTTTGCTGTCGCTAACTCACGATAGTTGTTCAGAGGCAGACTTTCAGCAACTTTGTACGTTTCCAGATTAGAAGCGTGAGCAGGGACACCTAGAGCAATTTCAATACTTTTGCAGTCTAAGCTAGCTTTGTATCTTCTTCAATAAATATTTTGGTGCACTGAAGAACACTTCTTGTGCATAGGATAATTTAGATCGTACAAGTGCTGTTGATAGATGAATTTGTATGTTTGTATACATTGCCAAAGGTAATCTGCTTATCATCTTTAGAAAATTTGAGGCTTTTCTTGCTTTTGTTGAAATGTAATCAAAATGGACATTCCAGTTTAATTTCGATGTTATAAAGACTCCCAGAAATTTTACAACCTGTTTGTAATGTAACACTTTACCAAGCAATCTGAAAGTAGGCAAGTTACTTAAAGTACCACCAGGAATAAATAGCATCATGTTAGTTTTTTTTCCGCTGACAACGACAGACCATTTTCTAACATACAGTTTCCAAAATTATCAGGATCAGATAGATACAAGTTCCTAATGTAAATCTGTGCTCTTTGTGGAGTTGTCTTTCTTAAAGAAATATTCATCCAAATGCATTTATCATCAGCGTACTGTACCAAAACAACATGATTTGAGAGTGCTTTAGGAAGATCCTGTATAAGGATATTAAATAAAAGAGGTGCTATCACTGAACCTTGAGGAATTCCCTTGTCAAGATGTCGTGAAGTAGAATAACTAGTTCCCACTCGCGCCTGAATTGTTCTATTTGCTAAAAAATAGACTTAATGTAATCATACGTATTGCCAGATAAACCAACAGATTTCAGTTTGTACAATAAACACGTATGCCAAACTTGATCGTAAGCTTTTTTCACATCACAAAATGTAGTAAAAGACTTTTTCTCCGGGCAAACTGTTGCTTTATCTGAGTTGTAAGTTTAACCAGGTGCTCAACTGTGGATCTCCCTTTTCTAAAACCTGCCTGATTTACTGGAATAACGTTAGTTTCATCACAGTAATGTACAGTAATGTACAGTAATGTTTACATACTATGTCTTCAGTGAGTGTGTATATTGGACACAGTCTACATACTATGTCTTCAGTGGGTGTGTATATTGGACACAGTCTGCATACTATGTCTTCTTCAGTGGGTGTGTATATTGGACACAGTCTGCATACTATGTCTTCAGTGGGTGTGTATATTGGACACAGTCTACATACTATGTCTTCAGTGGGTGTGTATATTGGACACAGTCTGCATACTATGTCTTCTTCAGTGGGTGTGCATATTGGACACAGTCTGCATAATATGTCTTCAGTGGGTGTGTATATTGGACACAGTCTACATACTATGTCTTCAGTGGGTGTGTATATTGGACACAGTCTGCATACTATGTCTTCAGTGGGTGTGTATATTGGACACAGTCTGCATACTGTTCTCAGTGGGTGTGTATATTGGACACTGTCTGCATACTATGTCTTCAGTGGGTGTGTATATTGGACACAGTGTGCATACTGTCTTCAGTGGGTGTGTATATTGGACACAGTCTACATACTGTCTTCAGTGGGTGTGTATATTGGACACGGTATGCATACTGTCTTCAGTGGGTGTGTATATTGGACACAGTGTGCATACTGTCTTCAGTGGGTGTGTATATTGGACACAGTCTGCCTACTGTCTTCAATGGGTGTGTATATTGGACACAGTCTGCATACTGTCTTCAGTGGGTGTGTATATTGGACACAGTCTACATACTGTCTTCAGTGGGTGTGTATATTGGATTGGACACAGTCTGCATACTCTGTCCTCAGTGGGTGTGTATATTGGACACAGTCTACATACTGTCTTCAGTGGGTGTGTATATTGAACACGGTCTACATACTGTGTTTTCAGTCATCATCATCAGGTGCCCTGCCGCATGGCGTTGGCGATCATGGACTTTCATCTGTCTCTACCTCTCGTTGCCCCCAGCATCTCCCCCACCCTCCTCGTCCCCAGCCACTCTGCAAGTCTGTCTAGCATTTTCTCCCTGGGTCTACCCGGTGCTCTCCTTCCCTTCAGCTTTCCCATTGTGACCAGGTGCTCCAAATCCCGCTTCCTCATAAAATGGCTTATAAATGTTGCCAGTCTTTTCTTAATCTTCCTTATAAATGATCTACTTGTGTCCGCCTCCATCAAGACTGTCTCGTTTGTTTTATTTGCTGTCCATGCAACTCTCAACATTCTTCTTAGAAACCACATCTCGGCTGCCTCAATCTTGTTCTGGCTTTGCTTGTTGACTGTCCATGCCTCACCTCCGTACAACAATATTGGTTCTATAGAACATTCAAGAACTCTCTTCCTGATGTTAATTTATAGGCATTTGTTGGCAAGAATGCTTGTCATCTTCTTGAATGCTGTTTAGGCTTGGCCGATTCTGCCAGCTATTTCTGATGTGCATCTGCCGTCTGATGAAATGATCGTTCCCAGGTATTTGAATTTATCAACCTGTGTCAAGGTTGTGCCATTTGCTGTTATTTTGCATGAGGGGATTTTCATGTTTTTTACTGATCACCATGACTTCAGTCTTCCTGCTGTTTAGTTCCAGCCCCTTACCTTTGCTTTCTATTTCTAGTATATTCACAAGGTTTTGTAGGTCCCTTTCATTTTCTGCAATTAGCACGGTGTCATCTGCGTATCGAATGTTGTTTATCATTTTCCCTCCAACCTTTAATCCAGGGTCTTCTTCTAGGTTTCTCATGATGTTTTCGCTATATAGTGAAAACAGATCTGGTGACAAAACACAACCCTGTCTGACTCCTCTTTTGATGTTTTGGAAAGAGCTTACATTGTTTGCTATTCTCATTGCAGCTGTTTGTTCCCAGTACATATTTCTGATCATTCCTAGATCTTTTCCATCAATATTGAGTCTCTCCAGTTGGTTGATCAATTCATCATGTCTTACCAGATCAAAAGCCTTGGTGTAGTCAACAAAGCATAAATACAAATCCTTATTCATCTCAATTGACCTCTCTATGATAGTTCTTAGGATGTATATGACATTAATAGTTCCTTTCCCTTCCACAAATCCACACTGTTCTTCTGCTGTTTCTCTTTTGATTCTATTCCTTGTCCTCATCATGATTATTCTTAACAGGATCTTGGTTACATGACTCATCAAACTGATTGTGAGGTGGAGTTCGCATTCTATAGCCCCTGTCTTCTTTGGAAGTGCAATGAAAATTGATTTTGACATATCTTTGGGGATTTTTCCAGTGTCGTAAATTTCATTTAGGAGGACTGTTATTTTCTCTATGCCAAATTCCTCCAGGGCTTCAATCACCTCTGTAGTAATGTTGTCTGGTCCTGGGGCTTTTCCTGGTTTCAGTGCCGCTCTAACTTCATCTTTCATCACGGATGGTCCTTCAAAGTTCTTTTTTTATAATGTGTTCTTCGTTTCTGTCATACTCAAAAAGGTCTTTAATGTATTCTCCCCATCTGTCTAATATTTTGTCTTTTTCCATGATAAGCGTGCCATCTTTCAATTTCAAGCAACCAGTTGATGTGCATGTATTTTTCTTGTGTCGGTTTTCCATTTCTTTGCACTTTGTTTTCAGCCAAGCTTCCTTAGCTTCATTGCACCTATTCCTGATCTCCTTGTTTATCTTCCTGTACATGTATATCTCCCTGTTTCTCTTTGCCTTCCTCCTTTCCTCCATCAAGCCCAAAATTTCATTAGTCATCCAGCTCTTTTTTGCTTTTCAATTTGCCTTAGGGATTTCTTCACAAGCTTCATTTATCGAATTTCTCAACT